>CM039613.1:39067194-39189945 GCA_022457205.1 Saccharum spontaneum | reverse complement strand
TTGTTGAACATTTTTTTTGTTTTCCTTTTATAAAAATGCTGAGTCTTGTTAAATTCACAGTAAATTGAATATTTGTGATAATGTTTTTTGAAAAATATGGCTTTTCTTTTTTGCTTTATTGTACACATGGAAAATATGTAACCTAAATTATTTTGTTTTTTCTTTGTAAATATTGAACGTATTGTAACTAATAATCAATATTTCATTAATGCAAAAATATAGTATTCAATTAATTTCACTAAAACTGTTGGTTTTCGACAGGAATTTGTTTTCACATCATTTTAACGTAAATCTTTTGGTGATCCATCGGTCATTTGTCCAAATACGCGACAAAGAAACATCTGAAGTTACAATTATATTACATAAAATGTCTAATACATCACTAGTTATATCAAGCGGGCACAGTGGTGAACTTCTTCTTGACGTATGCCCCTTGGTTATGATCATGCCGTAACTATGGAGTATCCTCAGCATTGAGCAGGATGCTTGGGTCTGTGGTCACAATGAAGGGTGAGATTCGTTCATCCTTTTTATAATCTTCTGACATGTCTGACTTGTCCTCAATTCCACGATGTTTCTTTTCCTGTAAGAACTATGTGGCGCTTTAGCTCGTTGGTTGATTTGTCGTCGTTTTTCCCTGTCTTGGGTTTTGTAGACATGTCTTTCACGTAGAACACCTGATTCACCTCAGTAGCAAGGACGAATGGATCGTCTTTGTACCCAGTATTGTTGAGGTCCACTGTTGTCATTCCATACTCCTTGTCGACTTTTACCCCGCCTCTAGTCCCCTTCACCCACTGGCACTGGAACAAAGGGACTTTAAAATTAGGGTCAGTGGCATAGTCTAGTTCCCATATCTCCTTTATGCGGCCATAATATGTATGCTTATTCCCATTAGGGTCTGTGGCATCTAAGCTGACACCACTGTTTTGGTTGGTGCTCCTTTTATCTTGGGCTACGGTGTAAAATGTATTTCCATTTATCTCGTACCCTTTGTACATGAGGATGTGCCACGATGGTTGCCTAGCCAACAAATACAGTTGTTCATCAATATTTTGGTCACGCTGACATTCTTTTTGCAACCAACCGCCGAATGTTTCCATGTGCTGACGCGTAATCCAAGCCTCATTCTTCCCTGGATTCTGGGATCGTAGGAACTCCTTGTGTACCTCGATATATGGCTCCACCACGGAGGAAGAAGAAAGAACTATGTAGTGCGCTAGCTTTATTGAAAGAATCGCCCCTCGTGCCGATATATGTTTTCTTCCCTAGTGTTCCCTTTCCATCAAGTCTCCCCTCGTGCCGCGATTCGGGAACACCAATCGGGTCAAGGTCAGGAATGAAGTCAACACAGAACTCAATGACCTCCTCTGTCCCGTATCCCTTGGCGATGCTTCCTTCTGGCCGAGCACGCTAGTGAACATATTTCTTCAAGACTCCCATGAACCTCTCAAAGGGGAACATGTTGTGTAGGAACACAGGACCGAGAATATTAATCTACTTGACCAGGTGAACTAGGAGGTGTGTCATGATATCAAAGAAGGATGGAGGGAACACTAACTCAATGCTGACAAGACATTGAACCACATCATTCTGTAGAGTAGCTATATCGAAAGGATTGATTGCCTTTTGAGAAATTGCATTGAGGAATGCGCATAGCTTCACGGTGGCCAAACGTACATGTGGAGGTAGAATTCCTCTTAAGGCTATCAGAAGCAGTTGCGTCATAATCACGTGGCAGTCATGCGACTTTAAGTTTATGAATTTCTTCTTTGGCACATTTATTATACCTTTTATATTGGAGGAGAATCCAGATGGGACCTTAATGCTGCTTAGGCATTCAAACATGGTTTCCTTCTCCTCATTGCTAAGAGTGTAGCTAGCAGGTCTTAAATAATAGCGTCCATCATCTGTCTTCTCTGGATGTAGGTTGTCTCGTTCTTTCATGCGCCGCAAGTCCTGTCGTGCCTCAAGTGAATCCTTAGGCTTCCCATACACACCCATGAATCCTAGGAGGTTGACACAAAGATTCTTTGTCAGGTGCATCACGTCGATCGAGTTGCGGACCTCTAGGTCTTTCTAATAGGGTAGCTCCCAAAATATTAACTTCTTCTTCCACATTGGTGCGTGCCCCGAAGCGTCTTTTGGAACAGGTTCACTGCCCTGTCCCTTTCCAAAGACGACTTTCACATCCTTGACCATCTCAAATACATCCTCCCTAGTTCGGTTGTCAGGCTTGGATTGGTGTCCTGCCTGACCTTTAAAATTCTTGCCTTTCTTTCTTACCTGGTGATTCCCAGGAAGAAATCGGCAATAGCCAAGGTACATGACCTTTTGACATTTTTTCAAATAGACACCCTCAAGATCACCAAAATAGTGTGTGCATGCATTATATCCCTTGTTTGTCTGTCCTGAAAGATTACTTAGAGCAGGCCAATCATTGATTGTTATGTACACCAATGCTCATAGGTCGAAGTGTTCTTGTTTGTACTCATCCCACACACGCACACCTGATTTGCTCCATAGAAGCAGGGGTTCCTCAACTAATGGCCTCAGGTAGACATCGATGTCGTTGCCAGGTTGCCTCGGGCCTGGGATGAGCACCGGCATCATAATGAACTTCCGCTTCATGCATAACCATGGAGGAAGGTTGTAGATACATAGAGTAACAGGCCAAGTGTTATGACTAGTGCTCTGGTCCCCAAAAGGATTCATACCATCCGTACTTAAAGCGAACCTTAGGTTTCTTGCGTCTTTTGCAAAGTTCAGGAATTCTCTGTCTATTGCTCTCCACTATGACCCATCAGCAGGGTGTCTCAACATGTTGTCTACCTTACGGTCTTCTTTGTGCCATCGCAACAACTTTGCATGGTCCCTGTTTCTGAACAGACGTTTTAGGTGTGGTATTATAGGAGCATACCACATAATCTTGGCAGGGATTTTCTTCCTGGGACGTTCTTCGCCCTCAACGTCGCCAGGGTCATCTCGCCTGATCTTATACCACGATGCTTTATATACGGGGCATGCATCTAAATTCTCGTAGTTCTTGCCACGGTACAGGATACAGTCATTAGGACATGCATGTATCTTCTGGATTTCTAATTCCAAAGGGCAGACAACCTGTTTTGCTTTGTACGTAGTGGCGGGCAATTCATTTTCCCTCGGAAGCATCTTTTTATTTATCTTCAGTAATTGCCCAAATGCCTTGTCAGATATACCATTCCGTGCCTTCCACAGTAGCAACTCCAATGTTGTACCCAACTTTTTCTACCCATCTTTGGCGGACGGGGACAGTAATTTCTTGTGATCCTCTAGCATGCGGTCAAACTTAGCCTTCTCCTTGTCACTTTCGCAATCTCTTTGTGCATCACGAATGACATCACCAAGAGCATCATCATCTTCAGCGAGTGCGTGCTCTGCACTTGCCTCTTCTTCAGCTTCCCCCATTGCAGTATCAGGGAAATCACAGTATTGAGCAAGAATGTCGTCAGGGTTCAATTGTTCTTCTTCTTCGTCTTCTTCCATTATAACACCACTTTCTTCGTGCTTGGTCCAATAAATATAGTTTGGCATGAAACCCGACCTATACAGGTGTGGGTGAATAATCCTTGAGCTAGCATATTCCCTCGAATTCTTACATTCAGCACATGGACAACGCATGAAACCGTCCCGCTTGTTTGCCTCGGCCACACTAAGGAAATAATACACGCCATCAATGAACTCTTGGGACCGGCGATCGGCGTTGTACATCCAATGTCATTTCATCTGCATTACAAGACATACCATATATATATGAAAATCTTGAGCTTATTTAGTTAACTACACAAGTACAACTCACATGACACCACTACTCAACCGATTAATTTAAGGAAGCCTCATTAGAATGTAGAGAGTCCCAACTAGCACTAAAAAAAGTAACACTAAAATGCACTTCAGTAGCACAATGAATTCACGACCAATCCCAACTAAAACAGACATATCATTCGTGATGTGTCCAACATCGACGGGCTTCGGCTCGCTCACTGCCTCATTTGCCGCCACTGCCACCTTTGCAAGAGATATTTGCACGTGTTCCTCATACTCTTCCTCCCAGTACTAGCCTTCACATCCAGTGCCATCCCACTGAAATTAGAACAAAAAAAGATATAACTTTAATTACAAAAAATTGGTGCAAACTAACCATAGCCATCAAATATATGCGACAAAATAACTCACATTGCGATCCAGACACTTGAAGAGGATACGGCCATTGTTGGGACACTCCTTCACTTAGTACTCCTGCACAATCTTCCCACACTCGCCGCACCCAATGAAAGGGAGGTCTGGCCTATGTCGCTTTGGAGCCCGATGAGAGGCCGAAGACCCGGAAACAGTTGCCATCTACTCTCTAAATATATACTCATTTTTGCAAACTACTGTAAATTCATCTTTTTCTAGAAAAAATGAAACTAAAAAAACTAAAATTCTATATATTTATAAACCACGAAATGTGGTAGGCATCGGCCACACAATTTTGTAAATTGAAGTATTACAAATTTATAATTTTCATAAGCAAATTGAAAGAAGTTAATAAAATACCCTAAATTCTCTATTTCTCTAACTAAACCATGAAATGTGGTAGACATACTAGCAATGAAAGGTGTATACTAGTTTTCATTCACTAATTTTAGCTTCCTTCATCAAAATATTCAAACTATCAAGAGATTAGATCTTAAATTGGCCTAGAAATTATAAAATAAAAAACCACATATATATACACCACGAAATGACAAATGCTCTTGCTAAAACATGAAAGGATGAAGCTAATTACCTTTAAAGAAGTCACCGACGGAGTAAAAGCCTTGAGATGGATCAATGGCTGGAGATGAAAGCAAGAACAAGCAAGAACACAACAAAGAAGAAGCAGAGAAGTGAGCTCTCAGGCTCGGGCTGGGGAGGAAAAAGAGTTGAAATAGGTGGGAGGCACTTTTAGTCCGGATTCCTATAACAGCCCGGGACTAAAGGCCAACCTTTAATCCTGGTTTGTGCCACGGCCCGGAACAAAACATTTAACACCACCCGGGAATAAAAGTCTCCCCTGACATGGCCTGGCGCCAGAGCCGTTGGGCGGGGGACTTTTAGTCCCGGTTGGTGTTACCAACCTGGACTAAAGTCATTTTTGGTCCCGGATACAAATTTCGTCGGGACTAATGCCCATTTTAGACATCGACAAAAGGTCTGTTCTCTAGTAGTGGTGATAGCACAAAACCACTGCAGGTTCAAGCCACGAATCTACCGGGTTTAGCCACAACCGGCCGTGATATGGACCTTCACTTCCAGTTTTTGGGGACCCCAATAGTTTTCTTATTTTCAAGCTAAGAACCGGCAGTGATGGGCCGGTAGTGACGGTCGATTCTATAGTAGTGTAAGAAACACATGTATAGTAAGATAGGCTTATGCAGCACATTGCTTTATCAGGACACACGTCATAATTAAGTCGAGTGGTGCTCTCATCGATCACTCGCAAATATTATTACTTAATACTTTTAACTTATTTTAGAATATGATGCGAATGATAAACCTGAGACCAGAGGGACATGGGTTTGTTATTTACGTGTGCCATAGATCTAGGCTCTAACTGTAGTAGTCCCGCCTATATCGTTCAAGGACTGTAATGTTGTTAGTGTTATGTTTGAATGTACCACATACATATACCAGCTGAATAGATCCGAGAAAGCGAAGTACTTCATTTGTAGTTATTGGCTGAAATGTTTCATTGACTCCCTGGGTAGTTGTCAAGGGAGACCTTGGTCAGATTGTTTCCACCTCTAGCTGATCTCCCCGGTTTAAAAAAAAGCTGATTCGGCTTGTTGAGAAATTTTTTTTCCCAATATTTTTGGCGTTGTTATCCGTTTTTTGCGATTTTTTTATGAAAAGCATTTGTAAGATGGACTATCTTATCTTAAGAACCACGCCCTCACGGTCAGCCTTACGAACTGTCCCTAAAAATGTTTGGCTTGGATAGAGGTGGTTGCAAAAACCGGCTGTGTGTAAATTGATTCCATTTGGCCGCGATGACTAAAATTGGTTTACCTAGCTAGTAGTGGTATACGCACACTGAACTCATGACAAAGCCTGCAGCAGTACCTATAGTTGTGTGTGGATGTTGACATGTTGTATGCACGTGCAAGTATATATCACGCGCGCTGTGCGAGTGTTCCTGCGGGAGCGACGGACGACGAAGCCTCATCATGCGCAGTGGGAGCGAGCCAGCCGGCCATATATACACGCACGCACGTGAACAGGTCGGTACATATACCACAGCGCTCCCGGCCTGGCACGGCATGCATGCACGCGGCAGCTAGCTCGCCCGTGCAGAAGGTAGCTCACTCGCTCGCCACACGGGGCATGGCTTGGAGCGCCCGCAGCTAGCCTACGTGACGGACACCCATTCGCCGGGCTGTGGCTTGCCCCAGAGAGCGAGGCCAGAGGCCAGAGGCACGGGCGCTGCTGCTGGCCACTGGGCGCGAACCGCGCGTGATCGAGGCTAGCCGGCCGGCCGGCCGGCCGCGGGTTCGAGACACCGTGCATGCATATGCGCGCGCGAGCGTATGCTCGCATGCAGAATTGCAGATGCAGATGCGACCTGATGATGGAGCCACCTAGCAACACGGGCGGCTGGGCGTGGGCTGCAGCAGGGTGTGGCCTGGCTGCCTGGCGGGGGGAAGGCCGGCCAGGAGCTGATCACGGGAGCCCTGTAGTATGTGAGCATGGGAGGGATGGCGCCAAAGCTGCGCGCTCACGAGGCGGCCACTCGCCTTGCCGTCTACCGCGAGCCTTATTCCCGGCGCGCGTACGCTTGTGAACCCCCGTGTACGCATCCGGGCCATGCGTGCGTGGCTCTGTCCAGCTGGAAAACGTATGTGGAGTGTTTTTGTTCCTGTTCGTGGCAGAGCTAGCAGACGTATTGGCGGATCTATGATGAACACAAAGAGGGGCTAAATAGTGAAAATTTAGGACTAAAGCTAAAGATTAATGGAAATTTAAGACTAATGAACACATATTTAATGAAGAAATCATGATTATATGGGGGGCTGGAGCCCACCCAGCCCCCCCTTTGGATCCGCCCCTGGACGTATGTACGTGATGCTGCAACCTTTGTTTTCTTCTTGTATTTCATTATGTATATGATGAGATGACATAATATATAGCTGATTGGAACACAATACCTATAAGCTAAAATATTGTCTGAGGCAGTAGCTAGTCTGTGTGTTTACAAAGTTAGGGTTGCATAATAATCTTTTACGACGAAATGCACTCAGCCTTCTGTTTATATAATAAGAGTATACTGTACTCAACCTTAAACTCCAGTTATAAAAAAAAACCTTAAACTTCATTCTGTAATTGTCAGTAGAATCAGTAAATCTTGATGTGCAAATGGGAAAGGTAATAACTAATCTTTCCTTTCATACAGAAAAGGCCAAATAGATAATCTTTCTTAAAAAAGGGAGATAAAATCTTCAAAGAGCTGGAAAGTTGGAGCTGTGGAGTGATCAATGCAGGTGCTGTGGTGGTTCCCAACCCTCTTGTCATATGCTTTGGTCATGGCATATACACTGATGCGCCAAGAATTGTCATATAGTAATGGGTAGAGAATGTAGGAGCCATTTGTTTAGGGGGAAAAATGAGGGGAGGAATTTGATGTTTTGTAACCATCCTGATTCGGTCAGGGGTCATGTGATCAAAAAGTACATTCCTTTGTACTTTTCGTATGTGTGTGTGTGTCTTTGTGAGCCCCATTTTGTTACAGAATACGAGTGCCTTGCTCTTGCAGACTGAGAGTTGGCCTCATGTGGATGTGCATCGGCGACCCTTAACTTTCCTCGTCTAATCAGGCTCTCATTTATTTCTTTCCTGGATATGTGCTTAGGGGTGTTTGGTTCCCCTTGTTTTTTTAACACCTATCATATCAAATGTTTGGACACATGCATGCAGTCTTAAACATAAACTAATTATGAAACTAATTGCACAGATTGAGATTAATTTTCGAGATGAATCTATTAAGCCTAATTAGTCTCTTATTAGTATCCAAACACCCTATGCTCAACACCTGTTAAAGTTTAACAGGACGAACCAAACATGCCCTTATTTTTGCATTGGTTAATTGCGTACACTCCACTTATATGGCAGATATATATATACACGAACAACGGATGAGTTTTATACAATTAAACCGTTAGAATTTTGAGTTAGTGTCGTCTAGAGACAGACTCTAGGTCCAGATAATCATGAACCGTGTTTCTCATGGTAAAAACATTAATTTTTGTTACAATATATTTGGTCAAAATTAAACTGTATCAGAAAAATGGTTATACATTAAGCGTAGTCATTCATTATCCTTTGCGATTGTAAAAGACTTCCTTGCATGTATAACCGCGTCTCTCCTCCCAAGGGGGTCTTGTGCAGAGAAATGCCTATATATAGCTCTGCTCGGCTCGCCGTAGGAGACTCGTTCAACAGGGAGAAAGCAGAGAGAGGGCAACATCAACTAGAGATAGATAGAAAGGGAAACCGGAGAGTCAGTGGGTGATGGTTTCCAGGGAGCAGAAGCGAGGAGTTTTGCATGAGAAGCTGCAGATTCTCCGCAGCGTTACTCATTCTCATGCGGTAATTTTCATCTTCGTATCAGATCAGTTCTCTTTCATATGTTGTTCATTCTTCTTGATGATTACTCATCCATGGACCTCTTGTTATGTACGTGAACATATATTCTCCTTTTTTTCTGAAAGAATACTCATCGTCCTCTAGCTATGTAAGTGAAAGAATCTCAAGCTAATTGCTATTACGGTTAACTATTTTTCTGTCAGTTGTTGTTTTCTTTCACAAGTGAGGCAATGGTCATTTACATCACTTCGTCAATTGGTTATTTTCAGTCATTCATTTCTTGCATATGTATGTAGATTTAAGTCAATCGAAATGGTAACATCTTGGAGAATATCAACAATTTATAGTAAACCACACAGGTCCAAATATACATTATGTCCGAACCAATAAACAACCCAAACAATTGATCTCCGAAGAGATATGTGAAAATAACAATGTAGTTTGTACAGAGTTGCTAGTGATAACTTTTTTACTATTTATTAACCATTCATCTTTCAGATCAGTTCAATACTGACCAAGAAACTGAAGTTATAGAACACATGTGTCATGCAGGGGGATAAAATGTCAATAATAGCGGACGCATCGTCGTACATCAAAGATCTACAGCAGAAAATTGCAAAGCTAAACCAAGAGATTGCATCTGCACAACACGCCAATGTTTGCCAACCATTGGTGAGTGTTGGAGTCCTGGACAAGGGTTTTCTCATCAATGTGTTCATGGACAAGGGCTGCCCACCAGGACTACTTGCTTCCATTCTTGAGGCATTTGACGAGATTGGACTCACAGTGCTTGAGGCTAGGGCTACATGTGCTGGTTCATTTCGTCTAGAAGCTGTAGGAGAGGTGAAGAATAAATTACACCATAAGCAAATGCGTTGGCTCTTATTGCTGTTCAAATCCGATTTACATTTGTTATTGACATTCCAGGAAGAAGATGAGGGCCTAATTGACGCACATGCAGTGGAGCAAGCAGTAGTTCAAGCAATCAAGAATTGTCCTACAAACTAATCAACCTAGTCCAATTCGATCGAGTTGATGCTGATGGAGCACAAAATTTATGTCAAGACTCTAAGCTATACATATTGATTCCTATCGTACTTTTTGAAGAGAGCAAAGCATAATTTCTCTTCCTGCAAGAAGTCAGTCTTGCGTGTGTTATGCTATTAGTTAGGAACATCTGTGGTCATCTTTTGGCAATGCCTATATATCTTAATTCAGCTTGCATATCGAAATTTTACATTAAAAGCATTACTCTCATAGCATGACGGAGATGGCATAACTAGCTCCCATCACCCTTCTTCTCAGCCCGGGTGTTCCATGCCCATGCGTGTTGGTAAAAAAACGTATATACAGGTGTGTAGACGGTAGCCTTTTTTTAGATAATGGAAAATTCCGGCTTCAGTCCTCTTAAAAAAAGGCATCAGTCTAAAGGTAAACAAATACATCCAACTTTAAATGCTTATAGCAGCACAGCAAATTATTGTAAACAGAATATATTTTTTTTGGATAAAGGAAGAATTTTATTAATTCACCATCATCACTTCCGGCTTCTGCCTAAACATAAAGGCAAAACGAAGAAAGCCCAAGACTCTAATGGCCATCCATTCTAAGACTAGATCGCCACTCATGTGCCCGGGAAAAAAACGCCGTAGCCACTTGCATCAATTGTTGCGATGCCTTCAACACCAAAGCCTGTGCAAAGGGCTTTTGGAGAATAACCTATGTGCGTAGCCAATGGATTACCATATTCAATTGTAAACAGAATATAAAAGACCATCTCCAATAGATGCAAAGAACTCCATGGCTTAGGATTCTAAGACTAGCTAACATAGAAAACATGGTCATTATCTAAACCAAGGCACACTCACTTTAGTTGAGGCTAATCAGACCAATATATAATCCCATCCTATCTATTACGTCCAATCGCTCCAATGCTGAGGATGTGCCCTAAATAAACAACGAAAAAAATTGAATCTCCAAGGCAATTACAGAATGACATGGTATACTATTACAGTTAGAACTCCATAGGTACATCGACATGGTACATAATTGATACTGAGAACACCAAAGAAGATACGAAATATTTGTTTTACTAGCTCCTCACTATATGTATGAAAAAATGCCATATACTTCCCCCGTCCCAAAATAAACGCACATATCATTTTTTGGGGAGTCAAACTCTTATAAGTTTAACTAGCAATATAGAAAATAATACCAATATTTGTATCTTCAAATAAGTTAATTATCAAAATATACTCCATGCACAATCTAATAATACTTATTATACATTATAGACATTAATATATATTTTGTACAAATTTGGTCAAACTTTAAAAAATTGACTACTTGAAAAGCGAGATGTGCATTTATTTTAGGATGAAGGGAGTACATTGTATGGTTCACGTTAATTAGTACAGAAAGTAAGCACATCTTCTACATGATCTAGTTCCATATAGCAAATATAGTAAATGGCTGCAAGACGTAGAGGAGAGATGAGAGAAGAGAGAGAAGAACTAAGTTGTAAGTTTACAGCCAGCTTAGAGCAACTCTAGCAAGGCCCCTACTTGAGCCCTCACTCTACTTTTGAGGGCTCAAAGGCAAAAAAAAAATTACCCTCCAATAGAGCCTCTACTAGAGCCCACAAATTTGAGAGAGCCCTCGGATCCCCCGCGCACCCCTCATTCTAGAGGGGCTCTGAACCAAGCCTCAAATCACTATTTGTGGCTGTTCTTTGCCCACACTTCCTTCACGCTCGCGACTCCGCTCGTGCACATCCTACGAGGCCCAGCGACACCCCTCGCGACTCTGCCAAGGAGGAGGACACCGGCGGCTCCTTCATTGGCGATGCCCCTACCTCAACTCACACCAGCAGCTCCTTCCCCAGAGACATCCCTACCACAGCTCCTCCCTTGTGACTTCCTCAGCACACCACGTACTCGTCAGAGCCCTCCTTGGCCACGCGCCCTCCCCGGTGGCCTCCTACCCACCGACGAGCACCTCCCACGGCCGGTTCCTCCCCACCGGTGGATATCTCCCATGGCAGGCTCCCTCCTCTCTGAATCACCCCATAGGATCTCGACACCGGCCTCCTCTCTGACATGCCACCTCCCTAGCATGTGTTGCTCTCCACCGGGGAGCCCTCTCGCCACCTGAGTCTTTCGGTGTATGGGAGGCAGCGGCATGACTAGCGAACGTGGGTTAGAGCAACCTCGTGATGGAGAAAAGGAAGGGGCAGAGAGTATGACGAAGGGGTCCCACGTGTCAGTGTCTTAAAAAGGAATTTGAGGGCTATAATTTGAGATCTCTTGCTAGAGCAGTTGCAAAAAATAAAGCTCTTAAAAATAAGGGGAAGCCCTAAAATCAAAATTAGGGGCCCTGATTTGAGGGCTCCTGCTAGAGTTGCTCTTAGACACAGGAACTAAGAAACTTTATGAGACAAGTGGACCATGTATTAATATTGAAGAGCTCACTATTATATGGGTTGGCTGAGAGATAGGCTGCAAAGATTCATACAGCTAGCAGTAGGCTGTATTGTTAGTCTTTGCTCTTAGCCGAAAAGTGTTGAGTCACGGAGAATGTAACCAGATCTAGTACGGGTACTTACTTTAGCCAATATGTGTTTTTCATACTAATTTTTAATGTTGTGGACCTTTTATCCTCGAACAATCTTGGTTGTACGGTTTTTACAGGTTTTCATTTCAGCATTTGTCCAACTGAATCTAAGAGAAAAGACACTAGTAGAGAACAGACTTTTGGTTTTTTATTTTAGTCTCGGCCGGAATTTGGGCCGGGAGTAATAGGAGATTTAGTCCCAGTTGGAACCACCAACTAGGACTAGAATCATATGTTCAACGGATAGTGCAGCAGGCTTTTGCAGCAGGGACCTTTAGTCCCAGTTTGTGGTTTGTGGTTCAAACCAGGAGTAAAGGTTATCTTTTAATTTTGGTTGAAACCACCAACCGGGACCAAAGAAACCGCTTGCCTTTTATTCCGGGTTTTGGCTCCAACCGGGGCTATAGGTTGATCTTTTAATCTCGGTAGGCTCCACCAACCGGGACTAAAGGTCCCCACCTATATATACCTGTTTCCATTGTCTCCCAGCCTGAGACACATCGGTCAAATCTTGGTCTTTGCTTGTTCATCCGTGTTCTTACTTGGGGGAGCAAGTTCTTGCTCTCAGTCGCTAGCTTCATCTTCAATCTTCTAAGGGTTAGCAACTTCATCTTCTAATCTTTCATTGCTAATAATGTAGATCGTTTCATACTTTAGTAATAAGCATATAAATACTCAAATGTGTGGTTTTTTAATTAGGAATAATAATGGTGGGTTTTATTTTTATTTATACATCATTTGTACATAACCTTAAACATTTATTGTTTTCTAGATCTTTGTTAGCAACATTATTTCTTGCTGAGAGTTAATAATCTTTAAAAAAAAGTATGTGCAAAATGTTTAAGTTTACTTGGCATGCATATATATATCTTGATAATTTATTTTTTATATGTTTCTCTAATATATATTGTTGCATGGTATGTTCTATATTTATTTGGATGTTTTTTTTCAGTTTTTTTAGTTACGATAAATGGCGGCGAACCTCCCCAGCCATAGAAACTAGATTTCCACCCTGACAATCTTCCATTCGCGCCATCGCCAGATAGGGCCGTTCCGCGTCACCTAGACCCATTAGTATAGAATATTTTAAGTTTTACATGCTAATATAATTTTTGTATATATACATTCATTCATAACATGATTGTTGCATATGTCACATACTATAAAACCAGTCAAGTGACTAAAAGCAACACTATGGTTGCTCGGGGTGTAGGACATCTTTGAGACGACGACAAGTGAGGTCATGAATGATGAAGGAGATGAGTGATGGACGTGCAGTCTCGGCTTCCACATCCCATTAGGTACAATAATGAGGTGCGCCAAGACATTGTGCAGACTAGACGACAGTTGCCGACCAAGATAGGTGTCTAGATCGATGTCGTGCTGCTTTCTTTGCAGGCAATTAAGCGAATTGGCTATCGTATGCCTGATTTTTCGTCCTTGAAGATAGAACCTTTACAAGAGCATAGGCTTGACGTGCCGCGAGTAAGCGAGAGGCATGCGACATTCAACCATATGGATGTGGTTAAGGATGGCAACAGGGCGGGTTCGGATTGGGTGAAGTGTCCGGGCCCCCAAAATCGAAACTCGAACATAAAACCCGAACCCGCCCCGAACAACGATTCGGGTGAAAATCGATCCCTGAAACCGAAATCCGCGGATGCCCGGAACCCGACGGATTAACCAAAACCCGAGAATACTGCCGACAGAGGGAGAGAGGGGGGATCTGGCGAGGGCCGAGCGTGGCAGGAGCACCACTGCCGAAGGATAAGGCCGCACCACCGTCGGATCTGCCATCAGCTACGCGGGAGGACAGAGGAGAAGGCCGCACCACCGCCGGATCTAGTGAGGGCTGAGCGCGGCAGGAGAAGGCCGCACCACCGCCGGCCTCCTGGCCTGCTAGATTCGCCGTTTGCTCCCAACTTGCTAGCAGCTGGCGGATGCGGGGAAGGTCGTGAACAGGGCGTGGGGAAGGCCGGCGAGGTCGCAGACTGGCGAGGCCGGCGAGGTCGCAGACTGGGCGAGGCGCCGAGGCCGGCCGCCGGCGTGGTCACCCGTCGGGGTGCCGGGTGGGTGCGGGCGGAGACGGACTGGAGGTCGACGAACTCATGGACTGGCGAGGTGCCGAGGGTGCGTGTCACACCCAGTTTTAAGGACAAAACCAGATCTACACTATATGTGAAATAAAGAGGTCAAATCTCACATATAGCTATAGATAAGTGTAATATCAAGAAACAAATGCTTATTAAACATAACGCAATAATATAAGATATAACCTTAGAGAGCAACACAGCGGTAAGACAACTCCGAACACCGGGTGTAACCTTCACTCCAGAATCAAACTGACTGGTTGATCACAAGCCTAACAATTCCATAATCTAACAGTCTGGTACCCTTCCTGAGATGTGGGGAAAATAGCAAGGGTGAGTCCATGTCGAACTCAACAAGCATAACATGGGGTTCATGAGGCTCAAGAGGCATGACACAGGTTTAACTGCATGTAGCTTTTAGTTTGTCAAGTTTTAGCACATGAGTAGCATCAAGATGTCTTTAATCCCAGAATAAACATATGATCAGGTAATATGAAGAATGAATAGCAAAAACATAAGCATATTACAGTTCAATAGTGATCATCTATTCCGTAAGGGTCCAAGGCCGCTCGTGACCGTGAGCACGGCTGATATACCAGTTTTACACTCTGCAGAGGTTGTACACTTTCACTATGAGTCGTGATCCCCATAAGCCCGAGGTTTGCAAGGCCTCAACAGGCAGACAGGTTTCACTATGAAGTCTTTCCAAGGTTCGTCTAACAAGTTAGGGCCGCTAGGTTTCTGTGGCCTGCAAATGTAGAGCCCCCCTTCCGTATGGCACAATGACACGCAGCCTATACTCATAGGGACAGGAGCCGCACTACACCCAACCCGGAACACAACCCCTTTTGCGCCTTAAAGGTAACCACTAACAAGCTAGAAAAGGTCCTCTTATATGACTAAAGCCAGAGCCATATAGCCCTCACAGTTGTACTGTAAGTCCCGGATGTTCGCTTACAGATAAGTCCTTATGGAGAGAAACTAGAGCACCAAAAGATAACCCAAGGCTCTAGCCCTCTTTCATTATGTTACTAAAAAGTCATCTTTTAATGTTATTGCATATTCCATTAGTCAAATTACAAGATCATAGTTTATGTTGAGCACTAGCAATAGCTACCCAATGCAAAACCATAGGTGACAAGGTACAAGATCAATACTAAGGCATCCTTAGCAAGGAGACACATGCATAGTGATTTAAGTGCTTTAAAAGTGATTAGGTAACAAGGATGATCCCATGCTATACTTGCCTTAAACTCATATCTTCTCATCTTGTCTAAACTTTCAATGAATCGCTTCTGTATTCACCAGTATCTCACCGACTGGTCAAGATTATAAAGCACCACACAACATCCATGCAATCATACACGAAGCAGACAATAGAGCAAAATTAGAACAATACACCAAGCATAAGAAGTAGCAAGTGAAAAGGTTTTAAAAAGATTCTACACGTTGCTACGAACACACAGACGCAGAAAGCACTCTAATCAGAGCTACGGTGAACAAGAAACATCTACGGTAAAATTTACTTCTTAAGAGAAAAAGAAGGTTTTAAGCTTCATTTATTTTAATTAAGAAAACTCATGCGAAAGTTATTAATTCAGATTAGTCAAACATAATTTAATTCAAAATTCAGGTTAAAACTATTCTTGTTTTATTTATAAACAATGTATTATAATTTAAGCAAGTTAAACTTTTACTTTAGAAAAAGAAACGAATATGAAAGAGCTTTCTACGATCGTGTTTAAGCTAAACAAATTATAATCAAAACGTATTTGAGTTGATATTATTCAATTTAATATTCATTTACAAAAGGCCGATGTGGCAACCCTATATTGCTTTCGATTAATTTATATATAAAGCTACTAGTGGCACATGAACTTTAATCGAGTTAATATTTAAATTCATAATTATGCGACATATTAAATATGGACACTAACACCCATACTTTGGTATCGCGAATCTGAGCTAAAACAGCGATATGACGCAGGATTAAAGCTGTCATCTGAAAGGTGTTGGAATTTTGTATAGAGGGGCATGACATCAGCACCGTCTTTGATCAATAAAATAATGGACAAGGAGGTGAGGCTGACCTTTTATTAATCGACCAGCAGGAGTTTGCCACTGATGTAAGGAACAACATGTACATTGTTGCTGATGGACAGATTCCGAATAAGAATTGCTACAGCTTGTAAACTCGATAGCTGTGGAAAAACACTAGCGTCCATCAAGCAACAGCAAGACGGCGCCATGCGATAGCAGGTTTACTTAGCTCCTATCTGTATGACAATTGAACATGGTGATGGACAGCCCTGTGCATATAACAGATCCAAACCGCGAAACAAACAGTAGCTGTGTACAGAAGATTAGATTCATGTAAGCAAAGGACACGATAGGCAGGGTTCGTGTACGAACAGCGACGTCGGGCGGCCGACGACGACGCAGTGGCAACGACGATGCCGCCGTGCCGCTGACGCACCAAGAGGACGGCAACCTGCAGATTGAACAGCCAAAGCAAATTGAAACGGGAAGGCTCTGAATCTACTGGCGGCGGCAAGTTGGTTTGGCCGAGCGGAAGAAACAATCACGAAGAGCACTAGTGCAGCGATAGAGTCGTGTCTTAGGGCTCGGCAATGAGTAGCAAATTGCATGGCCACGGAGCAACGACAGGATGTAGCCACAAGTTGGAGAACGGCAGGGACGGCGGCGGACTTACTTGTTGCCGAGCAGAGTATGGACGAGCTGGGCAGCGCGGCAACGACGGCGACAGCGACGGCAACAGCGACGGCAACAGCGACGGCAACAGAAGGATGAGAAAAATATGATTTACTACACGAGGGATTTCCCAAACTAGGGGCTCCCCTTACGGTAGTTTTGGTGTGCTTTGCCCATGGGGTAGGTACATATTTATTGGGAGAAAACTCCTCACCTTCACATCAACTAGCAATATGGTACTAATTGATGTTGCACCCTCCATCTTTATTAATAGGCCTAATTAATTATTAAAGCCCATTAGTAATTTAAATGTATGGGCCTTTGAGATTTATTAAGATTATTGCACATGGGCTTTGAGCGTTGGAAAAAAATGAGAGATTTATTATTTTCGGAATTAATTATTTTCATGGATAAAATAATTTCAGAAAAGTCCAGAATTATTATTTAAGCCGCGAAAAATACTCCGAAAGCTCCGAAAATTCAGGGAAATTTTCCAAAGACATTATGGAACATGAGAAACCCAAATAAAGTATTTGGAGCTCATGATAAAATATTTTAGAGCATCTAAAAATTAGATTATGCTCACAGATAAGTGGAAACAAGCTACATAAAAAGTCAGAAAAATTCCTGAGAAGTTAGTAGAGGTTGATTGACAGATGAGAAATAAGGAATTTGATTGTAGAAAAATAATATATGTATATTGGGAAAGGAAAATCGACCTAAACGCATTTTGAAAGAACAACTTGAATTCATTTTAATCTTTGGTCAAAACCAAACAATACAAAAACACAAATGCATCGGCATGTATGCACAACAATGTTGATACATCCTAAGATGAATTTTAATTTAACCAAAATTTTTATTTTCCTATGTTTTCATGAGCACGAAGATACATAATTAAATCATTTTAGCTCTATTTCCAAATAAGCAATTTTTCGGGTGTTACAATTCTACCCCCCTTAAGATGAATCTCGTCCTCGAGATTCGGAAGATGATGATCAAAGAGATAGGGCTACTTCGCCATTGAATCTTCTCTTGCTTGAGTAGCTCCTTTTTCATACCTTCATAACCTTACTCCATGTATCTACTTCAAACACTTCTATGGAAACTTTGTATAGGTAGGATTCTTCTTTACCCTTGAATTGTCCAAAGATGTCTGCTCCTTAAGTAAACACAATCGCTGCCCCAACTATAGCATTTGGAACACATTAGGTATGCCAACAAATTCTAAGGTAACACCAACCGTTAAGCCACTTATCTTTCCAAACCATAATGTTCCTTGTTTGTCCATTTAAAAACCTGGTACCTTTCCATCCATGATAGTCATAACTATCTCCTTTTTATTCTTGTCTTTCAAAGACCTTTGTGAATCTCTTATTCCAATGTAGGCATTACCACTAACTTCATAACATTAATAACTATATGCTTAGGTTGGGTTGCTCAACTCCTAAATATAATTCTTAGTCCATGGCGTCATTCGAATCTTCTTAGCATAACTCTCCTTTGCTAAAGACATTGGCAACGACTTTTGCTCCTCCCAGTGATAGCACTTTTCGAAGTCATATATAATCAATTCCGTTCCACCGACAATGTCACTAGCTCAACCCCAACCTAGTAATGATGTCCTTTATATTCTTACAATCCATGTAGGTGTCACTCTTATAAACCGTGTAAATACCACACTTGTGTCCAATAGGATAATATCTCCAAAACCTTCAGAGCATAAACTGATATCTCCACTTCCTTGTGTCAAGTAGTTCAACTCATTAGCTCACTTAATGCATATTTTTCTTGCGTAGGGCACATCCCAAATCTTGACGAGATGTTTGTCCATCATTGTAATACCTCCAATGATCCTCTAACAGATTCTCACTATCTCAATGTAACTTTAAGTCACACCTCATCCTTGGGGGATTCTAACTTAACGCATCAATTCTTGTGTTCTTCTTCATAATTCCACTGTTAGAGATAACCTATACAAAACTTACTAGCCATGCTTGGTATAGCAGTGAGGTTTCCCAAGTCTCTGTAGAACCAACCCTAGATTTTCAACATCGCCTTCCTACGTTATCCATGCCAATTTACCTTGGGTATGTTGAAGGTTGAACTCCCAATTGATGACAGCTCAAATTGAAGACCAATCCTGATGATTACCCGAGCTCCATGTAAACGATCCAACCAGTCATCAACCCTGAGAAAAGATGTCCATACTCGATAGTGACTTCCCCATCATGAGCATAACCGATTCTTCCAAGTGAAGCACTGGAATGTTGGAATCCTTCAACTTGCAACTTCTTTAACTCGGCTACCCCCCTTAAGAAAAGAACAACTAGGGGACACCAAAAGGATAGCTTGCACCTTATTCTAGATGAGCTAACTAGCATCAAGACATTCTATCATCCCAATGATACTCTTGTGTATGAGTAAGAACAAGAAATCTGAATTTTGTCGCGAGCAGAAAATCAGCAGCGCAGTAAAACAGCTATAACTCTTATTCCGTAAATCCAATGAAGTTGTATCTTATACCGTTGGAAAGCTTACAAAATTCCCTACAACTCCCTTATAGAACACTTTTTTCAGATTCTGCATCTAATTTGGTCAAAAACAATGTACAACAGAAACTGTTCCAGGCTTCAATCAGCGCAGATGTAACACCTTGTGATTTTCGTATCTCCCAATCCAAAATAGCTATGAGGGTAATTCTTGCGTCTAGGTAAAGATCTTGAAGCCTAATATTGTCCAGAATTTTCTTATGATGTATGGTCATTCAGAGACAGATGTATAAGCCAAATGAGACAGACTGCTCTAAAAGAATAGGATGTAGAGAGTCAAAATAAACCAACCCATCTACCTATTCACTAATTCTTATATCTTAAGCCTATATCTAAATGAAATTGTGGGATCCACAAATTCATTGCAATCATTACAAAAATCCAAAACAAACATAGACATAAAGACAATCCAACAAGGCAACATAGGAGCACAACTCAATCATTGACTCAACTTGTGATGCTATCGTTTTCTTCGTATAAAGGGAAAGGATCCTAAAACTTCTCTTTCGATGTCGCAAGAAGATGGTAAGATGAGGTTCTAAAAGCATACCAAATCAAGGAGTGAAGATGAGAACAAAGACTTTTAAAATAAGCAACAAGGCGGGGACAATATCAAGAGCAAGGATACAGTATGGAAGAAAATACCAAGGTTAATAGAAGAAGGATTGTTATAACAGTTTCAAAACCTTAAGACGACCATTTTCTAACTAGGCTTGCGTCCTACAGTCAGCATTGCTCTGATACCACTCTGTCACACCCAGTTTTAAGGACAAAACCAGATATACACTATATGTGAAATAAAGAGGTCAAATCTCACATATAGCTACAGATAAGTGTAATATCAAGAAACAAATGCTTATTAAACATAACGCAATAATATAAGATATAACCTTAGAGAGCAACACAGCGGCAAGACAACTCCGAACACCGGGTGTAACCTTCACTCCAGAATCAAACTGACTGGTTGATCACAAGCCTAACAATTCCATAATCTAACAGTCTGGTACCCTTCCTGAGATGTGGGGAAAATAGCAAGGGTGAGTCCATGTCGAACTCAACAAGCATAACATGGGGTTCATGAGGCTCAAGAGGCATGACACAGGTTTAACTGCATGTAGCTTTTAGTTGGTCAAGTTTTAGCACATGAGTAGCATCAAGATGTCTTTAATCCCAGAATAAACATATGATCAGGTAATATGAAGAATGAATAGCAAAAACATAAGCATATTATAGTTCAATAGTGATCATCTATTCCGTAAGGGTCCAAGGCCGCTCGTGACCGTGAGCATGGCTGATATACCAGTTTTACACTCTGCAGAGGTTGTACACTTTCACTATGAGTCGTGATCCCCATAAGCCCGAGGTTTGCAAGGCCTCAACAGGCAGACAGGTTTCACTATGAAGTCTTTCCAAGGTTCGTCTAACAAGTTAGGGCCGCTAGGTTTCTGTGGCCTGCAAATGTAGAGCCCCCCTTCCGTATGGCACAATGACACGCAGCCTATACTCATAGGGACAGGAGCCGCACTACACCCAACCTGGAACACAACCCCTTTTGCGCCTTAAAGGTAACCACTAACAAGCTAGAAAAGGTCCTCTTATATGACTAAAGCCAGAGCCATATAGCCCTCACAGTTGTACTGTAAGTCCCGGATGTTCGCTTACAGATAAGTCCTTATGGAGAGAAACTAGAGCACCAAAAGATAACCCAAGGCTCTAGCCCTCTTTCATTATGTTACTAAAAAGTCATCTTTTAATGTTATTGCATATTCCATTAGTCAAATTACAAGATCATAGTTTATGTTGAGCACTAGCAATAGCTACCCAATGCAAAACCATAGGTGACAAGGTACAAGATCAATACTAAGGCATCCTTAGCAAGGAGACACATGCATAGTGATTTAAGTGCTTTAAAAGTGATTAGGTAACAAGGATGATCCCATGCTATACTTGCCTTAAACTCATATCTTCTCATCTTGTCCAAACTTTCAATGAATCGCTTCTGTATTCACCAGTATCTCACCGACTGGTCAAGATTATAAAGCACCACACAACATCCATGCAATCATACACGAAGCAGACAATAGAGCAAAATTAGAACAATACACCAAGCATAAGAAGTAGCAAGTGAAAAGGTTTTAAAGAGATTCTACACGTTGCTACGAACACACAGACGCAGAAAGCACTCTAATCAGAGCTACGGTGAACAAGAAACATCTACGGTAAAATTTACTTCTTAAGAGAAAAAGAAGGTTTTAAGCTTCATTTATTTTAATTAAGAGAACTCATGCGAAAGTTATTAATTCAGATTAGTCAAACATAATTTAATTCAAAATTCAGGTTAAAACTATTCTTGTTTTATTTATAAACAATGTATTATAATTTAAGCAAGTTAAACTTTTACTTTAGAAAAAGAAACGAATATGAAAGAGCTTTCTACGATCGTGTTTAAGCTAAACAAATTATAATCAAAACGTATTTGAGTTGATATTATTCAATTTAATATTCATTTACAAAAGGCCGATGTGGCAACCCTATATTGCTTTCGATTAATTTATATATAAAGCTACTAGTGGCACATGAACTTTAATCGAGTTAATATTTAAATTCATAATTATGCGACATATTAAATATGGACACTAACACCCATACTCTGGTAAAACAGCGATATGACGCAGGATTAAAGCTGTCATCTTAAAGGTGTTGGAATTTTGTATAGAGGGGCATGACATCAGCACTGTCTTTGATCAATAAAATAATGGACAAGGAGGTGAGGCTGACCTTTTATTAATCGACCAGCAGGAGTTTGCCACTGATGTAAGGAACAACATGTACATTGTTGCTGATGGACAGATTCCGAATAAGAATTGCTACAGCTTGTAAACTCGATAGCTGTGGAAAAACACTAGCGTCCATCAAGCAACAGCAAGACGGCGCCATGCGATAGCAGGTTTACTTAGCTCCTATCTGTATGACAATTGAACATGGTGATGGACAGCCCTGTGCATATAACAGATCCAAACCGCGAAACAAACAGTAGCTGTGTACAGAAGATTAGATTCATGTAAGCAAAGGACATGATAGGCAGGGTTCGTGTACGAACAGCGACGTCGGGCGGCCGACGACGACGCAGTGGCAATGACGATGCCGCCGTGCCGCTGACGCACCAAGAGGACGGCAACCTGCAGATTGAACAGCCAAAGCAAATTGAAACGGGAAGGCTCTGAATCTACTGGCGGCGGCAAGTTGGTTTGGCCGAGCGGAAGAAACAATCACGAAGAGCACTAGTGCAGCGATAGAGTCGTGTCTTAGGGCTCGGCAATGAGTAGCAAATTGCATGGCCACGGAGCAACGACAGGATGTAGCCACGAGTTGGAGAACGGCAGGGACGGCGGCGGACTTACTTGTTGCCGAGCAGAGTATGGACGAGGTGGGCAGCGCGGCAACGACGGCGACAGCGACGGCAACAGCGACGGCAACAGCGACGGCGAGAGAAGGATGAGAAAAATATGATTTACTACACGAGGGATTTCCCAAACTAGGGGCTCCCCTTACGGTAGTTTTGGTGTGCTTTGCCCATGGGGTAGGTACATATTTATTGGGAGAAAACTCCTCGCCTTCACATCAACTAGCAATATGGTACTAATTGATGTTGCACCCTCCATCTTTATTAATAGGCCTAATTAATTATTAAAGCCCATTAGTAATTTAAATGTATGGGCCTTTGAGATTTATTAAGATTATTGCACATGGGCTTTGAGCGTTGGAAAAAAAATGAGAGATTTATTATTTTCGGAATTAATTATTTTCATGGATAAAATAATTCCAGAAAAGTCCAGAATTATTATTTAAGCCGCGAAAAATACTCCGAAAGCTCCGAAAATTCAGGGAAATTTTCCAGAGACATTATGGAACATGAGAAACCCAAATAAAGTATTTGGAGCTCATGATAAAATATTTTAGAGCATCTAAAAATTAGATTATGCTCACAGATAAGTGGAAACAAGCTACATAAAAAGCCAGAAAAATTCCTGAGAAGTTAGTAGAGGTTGATTGACAGATGAGAAATAAGGAATTTGATTGTAGAAAAATAATATATGTATATTGGGAAAGGAAAATCGACCTAAACGTATTTTGAAAGAACAACTTGAATTCATTTTAATCTTTGGTCAAAACCAAACAATACAAAAACACAAATGCATCGGCATGTATGCACAACAATGTTGATACATCCTAAGATGAATTTTAATTTAACCAAAATTTTTATTTTCCTATGTTTTCATGAGCACAAAGATACATAATTAAATCATTTTAGCTCTATTTCCAAATAAGCAATTTTTCGGGTGTTACAGTGCGGGGCTACACGGAGGCTCGTGGGGGGGGCTGCGCGGAGGCTCGCGGGGGCACGGGGCCGTGCGGCCGCGCAGGGTGCAGTGCGGCGCTGCCGCCTACTGCTACGCCTGGCCGCCTCCCACATGGGTGACTCGTGGCCTCGTAGGGCTGGGTGCGGATGAGGGTTGACCGGTTGAGGCTGAACTGAAGGATTCTTGGTTTATATACTTAGGGACTTTGGGTTGCTAGGTGGGCTTCTAGTGGGCCGAATGTTTTGGGCCCTAATGGATTAACCATGGGTCAATTTCACAACCCACCCCAAAACCGCGGTATTTCGGGTATCCGAACCCGCAAACCCATGGGCGAAAACTAGGAACCGAAACCGAAAACCGCGGACCCGAAACCCACGGATATCTGCCCCGAACCCGCCCCACTGCCATCCTTAGATGTGGTACATCATGTATGATATAAGAGTAATGTTTGTTTATTCTTATTATTATATGAGCGCTTCCTGATATTTTTTGTTTGTCCGCTTGCAGGTTTTGCTCTATGATTTCACGTATGCTACATGTGGCTTGCAACCCATTCTCACACAAGCTCTTAAGCGACTAGAGTATGCCTAGGACTTCGTGGAAGCGATGGCCCAGAGGACGGCAGCTGACATTCAGTATTGCGAGAGATTTAGGCAGAACCAGGCTATCAATAATCCGTCAGTAGGCTACATCTACGGGATGCCATGTCCTCGGCGTTGTGAGACAATGGAGAGTGTTGTAGTGCAAGCCTTGTATTACATAGACACTGACCATGGTTACATAATCCGAGACATACGCTACTAGCAGTGGAGAGAGGCTAGGGTTGCAGCGAGTTTGTAGGATCCATGTGTTAGTTAGGTTTACTCGTACTATTATGTTTAATTAGGTTTATTCGAACGGTTATGTGTAATTTGGTTTATTTATATGTATATTTTAATTATGTTTGTATGCAAGTTAATTATGTCCATTAGGTTTATTTGTATGGATATTATAATTATGTTTATATGGATTGAAATTTAACTCGTGTAGGATTGAAATGCATATACAAATAAAAAAATCAGAGAAACAACCAATATAAAAGTTATAGATCTCGAAAAGTTATATAATTTTGTAGCTGACAACTTTTTTATTTGAAGTCATCTTGTCAAGGAAAACTATGTTCCAAATTCTATTTGAAATTAAATTTTTTAAGAAGTTTGATTTCTCTTTTTAATCTCTGGCTAAAACTTGTAACTAGTATTTCTCCGTGATACTAACTTCAAATTTGATGATTTTTTCCCTAAAATTTTCTAAATTTATGCTCTATCAATTTATTGTGTTCTTACAGCTTTTATTTTGGTCATCATTTCATGTAAATTTGTTTTATCAATGCAAAATTTGATTCTCAAAAAATGGCAACTTTAAATAGTATTTTATAGAAGTAAATGAATTTATTTGGGAAATTCATAAACATAAAAGTTGTAGAACTGATCAAGATCTACAACTTTTATTTTGGTCATTTTTTTGTCCGATAAAGTGGTAGTGTATATATAGAAGTAAATGAATTTATTTGGAAAATTCATAAACATAAAAGTTGTACAACTGATCAAGATCTACAACTTTTATTTTGGTCATTTCTTTGTCCGATAAAGTGGTAGTGTATATTGTTCACAAATTTATAGCATAGTTATAGTAACTATAAGAGAGTGATGTAAATTTGTGAACAATGTACACTACCACTTTACCAGATGAAGAAATAATCAAAATAAAAGTTACAGATCTCAAGAAGTTACACAACTTTGTAGATAAATTTGAAATCATTTTGTCAAGAAAAACTATGTTTGAATTTCTAAAATTTGAAATTTGAATTTTTAAAATGTCCTCAAATGGAGAAATAACCAAAACAAAAGTTGTAGATCTCGAAAAGTTATGCAACTTTGTAGTTGACAACTTTTTCATTTGTAATCATCTTATTAAGGAAAACTATGTTTGAATTTCTTAGATTTGAAATTTGAATTTTTAAAATCTAATTATAATTTATAGCATATGTTATTAAACATTTAAAGGATATAAAAGCAATTTTGTATTGCAATTTTTTAGCTATATTTTTTACTACGAATTTCTAATTTTTAGCTTATTTATGTTAAAGGATATGTTAAAAAATGTTGCATGGGCAGGAAACGAAACTGTCGGGTAGGCAGCAGTTTCACGGCGCGTCAAAATCTGGCTTTAGTCTCGGGTTGAGCCACCAACTGGGACTAAAAGACCCTTAGTCCCGGTTTGTAGCCCAACCCCTTTAGTCCCGCTTGGGTCATAAACCGGGACTAAAGGCATTTTAGTCTTGGTTGGTGGCCCACCTGGAACTATAGGTTCTACCGTATATATACGGGTATTCTTTCTTCTTCCTCCCCAAAATTTCACTCACCGCTACCGCCATGCCACGCTTCTTCAGTCCCCCAGGTCGTCGTCCGCGCCCGCGCCCTCGCCATCGTCCATGCCTCACTGTCGTCCACGCCCTCGCCCTCGCCCTCGCCCTCGCCATCGTCCGCGCCCACGCCCTCGCCATTGTCCATGCCATCGCCCTCGCCGTAACCTGCGCAGTTGCCCTCGCCATCGTCCTCGCCTGCTCCTCTATCCTCGTCAGCGCCTCACCGTCGTCCTTGCCCTCATCTTTGGCCTCGCCCTCATCTCCAGTAGTGTCTTCGTCTCTGGCCTCGCCTTAGTCTTTCGCCTTGCGCGCCCTCGCTACTGCCACCAGGTCTGCAGTGCCAACCACATCCTTCTCATCCCTTCCTGTTGTGTGAAACCGAGCACTCAACAGTGAAAAATATATATCTTTTGATATAAATTTGCTTTAGTGATATATATTTGATATATCAATTTTGATATATACGTAGATAGATGCTGAATTTTGATACATAGGGTTTATTGATGTGAATTTTGGTATATATAGACTTATAAAAAAAATTGACTTCAATGACATACATATATGAATTTTGGTATATGATAAATATTGACTACAGTGATTTGAATTTTGATAGATAGGTTCAGTGATGTGAATTTTGATATTTGTAGACTTATAAAAAATTGACTTTAGTGATATGCATTTTGGTATATGATAAATATTAACTACAGTGATATGATTTTTGATATATAGGGTTTAGTGATGTGAATTTTGATATTTGTAGACTTATGAAAAAACTTAACTTTAGTGATATGCATTTTCGTGTATGAAAAATATTGTCTCGAGTGATATAACTTTTAATATATTGACTTTAGTGAGAAGAGATGGCTGGACGTAGTCATCTTCCTCCGCCTGAAGTCATAGGTTTCAGTAGCTATGTAAAGTGGATGGGATTCGATTCAGTGTTGCTAGATGTACCATTTAATCATCGAAGCATAGTAAGCAACTCTATATATTTCCAATAAATTAATGTGTCAAATACGCTTGTATAATTATATTTTTTGATATGTATATATATGTGGTTCTTAAATGTACCGTAGGTAATTGACCTAATCATTTGGCTTAAAGAGACACTCAAATTTCGGGTTGAGGAAGTGGTTGTTCAGACCTTTCATGTAGATAATGGTCCATTAATCCAATGTCGAATTGACTTTTCCATCGCCGCTAGGATGGGTAGAGGTATTGTACAAATCTCAGATATGAGAATAAAGACACCCCAGTAGACTGTTGCACAAAAATATGCTGTCATTGTATGTGTAACTAAACTTCCGAATATTGGGTACACCTTGCCTACACTATCCTCCGTACTGATACAAGCAATAAATGTGGACATGCATCATAATGTTGAGGACTTTTGTGCAAGCATTGTTCGGAACAACCGAAATGATGTTGTAATGTCGAAGTTGAACTCATAGCTTATATCTGGATTTGTTGTTATATATTGCAAAGCTTAGTTCCCGTAACCTTTTTTTTCTGCCAACACTTACAGGTTGAGGACTATGACTTAACCTACAAAGGGTGCAGTTTTGAAGCCATTCTAAACCAGACAATGTATCAATTGGGTTATGATTGGAAATATACTTGTGAATGACCAACACTCACTACGGAAGGATTTCAAGTAGAGCTGCTTGCGACTAAGAGGGGAGACCCACCGACTTCTTGAGCACCGTTAAACGTCGTTAGTAGACCCTATGCTTGTAGTTGTGAAGCAAGGGAGAGTGTACTGGTTAATGCGTTGGTCTTCATCAATGATATTTTTTTATGCCACATCGGTGACCTACGCTTCACCGAATTGAAAATACGAGAAAGTCAACTTCAATAGGTAGTAGTGGTGACATACTATGTTTGCATGAACTTTGGGGAGTACTTGGACACGTAGTGGGTAATGACTTGGTTTAAACTTGTTATGGTTTGTATAAAATTTGACTGTGGGATGGATGATCATTGTAATATATATACAACTTCTTGCGTAATTAGTTTCACTCTTAATATGTGCATACAATATTCAATGCACAGAAACTATAAAAGAAAAGAAAAGAAAAAGAGACATTAAGTCCCGGTTGGTATAAAGGTCTTATATGTGGCAGCGCCTAGGGCCCAGACTGAAGCCGTCTTTATTACCGGTTGGTATTACCAACAGGGACTAGAAGTCCCAAATCAACCCCGGTTGAGGGGACCGGGACTAAAGGACGGACCTTTAGTCCCGGATTGGCAATCCTGGTTGGGAAACTAGGACTAAAGGGGTTTCTCAACCAGAATTGGTACCCAGTCTTGCACTGGTGAGAGATGTTGTGATGTTTTGTTATTATTTCTAGGAAGAAGCTAGTCTATTTTTGGGCTTTTTTGCGACTAGTCTATTCTTGGCCTTGGAACTATCAAAATTAGACAACTTTGGCACATTTTTATCTGTTTCAGTAAAGATATGATAAGAGAAACTAGAAAAAATAGAGCTAAACTAGAATATATCAAACAATGACTTCTAGCGGTGTTGGTTTGGCTGACACTTCACGGGTAACATAAGTAAAGAGAAAAACAAAACAAGGCAGAAGCAGTATCCTCTTGGCTGCCATTAATGCCACCCTTGTCTGCCCCTGCTGTCACCTCCCTTCATTTGCTTTGTAGCAGATCCAAGGGCACAGAGTCAGGCAGTCAACAACCACCAATGCAGTGCAGCAAAAGACGACTCTTTCGCTTCAGCAAAGCTACCTTAGCTTGCTGGCTCGACCAAAAAGCTACTGCCCCAATGTCTACATTGCCTGATTTTACTAGCCCAGACTGTTGTTCGACAATCTCATGCGTCAACTATTTGGTATTTGCTTTTTTTAGCCTTATTTGGTACTAGTATCGTGCCCGTGCGTTGCTACGGGACAACTAAACTTTTATACTAAAAACACGCAGATCGCATGATAAGATAACAATACTATAAAATTAAATAATAACAATAAAGTGACATTTAATCAAAAAAGCAAAGTTCGTGAAATTAACACAGTCACGAAGATCGTGGTGTCGCAGGCTCACAAACTCTATTGTATATACTTTTCTGTGATGCAACGTCCTGTTCGCTTGGCTTATAAGCCGTACTTTTTCAGTTAACGAACAATGTTTTTATCTCATAACAAATCAGCAAACAGTACTTTCAGCTATGGCTTTAAAGCCAAGCGAACAGGGAGTGTTTTGTATCGACAGCAAGAAATCTCCGATATCCATTTCTTTCGTGCACCAATAAATCCACGAATAAGTTCTACTGCATCTTCATACCATTATGTACACATATTCAAGTATATATGCAAATATTAGTGCTTATCACAACTAGTGAAGAGCAATAACTATTTGGATCCAGAGAGCTAACAGTAGTGGTTGGGTCTTCAATTATTGGTACAGTCAAGATGAATAGAATTGAAAAGAAATAAAATTATTTATAATTGGCACAGTGACCAGGTCTCAGTATTTAGACAGGACTTAAAATTCAAGCAGCCATTCAGCCAAAAATGGACGTAAGAGGAAAATCAAAGTATATACATTACTGATATTATTTTACCGATGCATGCACGAAACAACAAAAAGAAATAAGTGCCTAGCAAGTTCTGCTTCTATATTACTCCCTCCATCCCAAATTATAAGACGTTTGACTTTTTTTACCTCAAGTTTGACCACTCGTCTTATTCAAAAAATTTGTACAAATATAGTCAAATTTAAGTCATTCTTGAAGAACTTTTATTAATATACCAAGCTACGATAAAAAATTGATATTTTGCATAATTTTTTTGAATAAGACGAGTGGTCAAACTTGGTGTCAAAAAAGTCAAACGTCTTATAATTTGGGATAGAGGGAGTAAGAGAATTGTAAGCCAAATAGTTCACAAATGCAATTGAACATACTTCTTAATACAACATACTTAAGCAGCATGACCTCTCCCTCCATAAGTAACTAATGCTGATATACAGACCATTTACATAGGGACATGCCAATTGAATCCTATCTTAGAGTTCTACTGCAGTGCACTAAAAATTCTATCTAGCAAAAGAGGGCTCATGAAATTCGCATCTGAAAGAGTGATACGATGCCCTCACGGCAGCGCCTGGAGCAGTTTATTATGCATCCTGTGTCATGGTGAGTGCACGATGCAGGCACAAGGCAAGCATCAGGCCTTGAGAAATAGAGGCCAAATTGAGTGGAACTGTGGGTGGTCGTCCTCTGCCAGCAGCGACACCTGCATCGCACAACACATGCTCAACGGCACTGGCGGAGCTTCATGGAGGCGAAGCTGGGCACCTGCCCCCCCCTTCCCTCCATGATTTGCCACTATATATTGTATTATTTTTTCTTTTTCTCTATAAAATTCTGCTTTTGTGAAGCTATGCATGGAGAGGAATAAGTCTGGCTGTAGATAACAAACAGAAAATGATAGAAGAGCCTACATCATATTGCTGCTATCTACATCATAATATAAGTACAAAGGTATATATTAATGATATTATATGCATTGCCAGTTCATTTCTTGCGTTAATTACTGTTCACTGGGTTTTTTTTTCAAATTCGCCCCCCCTTTAATTTGTCTCAAGCTCCGCCACTGCTCAACGGTCTCTATTATGAAGATGACGACTCATGAGGGACTCACAAGGCTTTGACATCACTGGCAGCAACAAGAAATATGATTTCCAGAAACCACCAGCCTTTGACATCACTAGCCTTTTGTATGTGTGCTCTGTCAGTGATCTACCAAACTGACACTTAAATTAGATCAGATCAACGCTGAAGTTTTCAGATCATGAACAGTAACTACGAGAAAAAAAACTGAATACCGAAGAAAGGCAAACAAGAAGAGTTCTAGCATGTCAATACCAGACTCCTAAGTAGTATTTTTGTTTACTTAGAGAACTGATCCAGATTGGGAAGAAAACAAGCAACTAACTCTCATAGCACTAAGGCACATGGTAACCTACTCCTCTGGCCATCTATCTACATAACTCAAAAAAATAAAGGGTCAGGGATCAAAGAAAATTAAGTGTAGCAATATCATCTCTTTTCAATTGTACTATAGAAAAAATAGAGATAGGAATAGTTTTGCTTGCGAACAAGTAGCACCTGCATTGAGTTTTGCAATTTGTCGGACTGCTACAGTTTTATCATGCAAAGAGGTACTGCATGATGTAAAAGCAAAATCCATATCTTTCACCTTTGGATTCCATCCTTTAGTTCTTTATAGTGCAGTAAAGAACAAGTCTGAGACAGTTAACTACCTTGTGCAAACAATTCACAACAGCTTTAATTGGGGGCGGACGGGCGGTGTACATGCAGAATTGTTTCCTGGTACATGAAAGTTGCAGTCATTAGATTACTGTTAGTTTGTAAACAATGCAGAAATATTTGAACAAATAAGTTTACAAACTAAGATTCCTGACAGATTGTAAACCATTTTTTCATTTCAATTAGAAATATAAATTGAGCACCTTATCGTCAAAAATACAACTCTCATCCTTAGAAATATAAGTAACTACTCATGAGGACGATCGACCTCATTGTTGAGTGCCTGTGCTTTGAAAGACTGTAAGTACTTGACCACATGATATTATGTAGGATTTTGTAGGGTCAGAAATAAATAGGAGATCAAGTCCAATTGGTGCTAATTAGAACTCTACTGGTTTCGCTTCCAAATGACCTACATACAAAAGGATACAACCCAAAATGGAGTTTCTGCTTGGCATGTATGAACGTACAGTTGCAATCCAGGCCATGCAGATATGTTAGCACAGTTCATACTTGAAAAGTTCAGTTTACACAGAATCAAAATCTCACAATAGAACTTGGTTTGTGGTTTATGTCAGTTCATATGCTTCTTTCTTTGGTAAACTTGCACTTGGAACCACCACATAATTTGAAACACTGCAAGGGAAAGCTGCTACAGCACATGGATGCACCTCGGACATGGTACCAAACAGCCCCTTTCTCTTACCAATTTCCCCTAATTCTTGTTGGTCCCTGTCCACTACTGCTGGTCTGCCGACCAGCTGTGGACCTAGGAAGTCTGCTGACCACCCTTGCTGGTCTGCCGACCTGCTATCGACCACCCTAGAAGGTCTACTGACCACTCGACACAGGTGAACAGCAAGCTACCAAGACACCCACGTACACTGGCTAGAGGTAGAAGAAGACCCTGAGCTCAACTCACACATACAACACACAGCAGCTCCGAACAGAGCTGTGAACAAGTGAATGACGATTGAACTACTCTTTTCCATTGCATTGGCATAGGTTATATACAGGTGCTAGTACCTCTACAAGGTACACGGTTGTTGGTGAGTACACCAACTACCTACTCCTAAGGTACAAGTAGTACACCTACTACAATGTCCTCTAGGACATGGCTGACATCAGCCCACTACAAGTACATGACTGATGTACTTCTACCAACTATGGCCTAAAGCTTTACTAGCTATAGCACAAGAGATGGACAGCCATTCTAGCCCAAAAAGTCTTGGCTGCAACAGGGAGAGTGATGGGAGGGGAGCAGCAGATTATGTCTTACAGTTCTTTCCCTAATCCTGCTGCTAACCCTGGGCTTTGACCTCATCCATGCCGATCATCTTCCTCAGCTCCAGGAACCTGAGGCGCCCGATGGACTTGGTGAGGATGTCAGCGAGTTGCCTGCCGGTCTCGACAAACTCGATGACGATATGTCCTCCATCGACGCAGTCCCGGAGAAAGTGGAACTTGATGTCGATGTGCTTGCTCCGGTCGTGGAGGACGAGGTTCTTAGCGAGCGCAATGGCAGGCTTGTTGTCCACCATCAACGCCGGCGGATGAGCTTCAACTCCGGTCAGCTCACCCAGGAGCCTGCGTAGCCACACAACCTAGCACGCCGCCGTGGCTGCTGCGACGTACTCTGCCTTGCATGTCGACAGCGCCACCATCTTCTGCTTCAGCGATTGCCAGGCGATTGGCGCAGACTCGAGGAAGACAAGCACGCCTGAGGTGCTTCGCTGCCCATCGATGTCGCCTGCCATGTCCACATCGCTGAAAACTGTGAGCGCTGGCTCACTGTCACCGGACTTGGGCGAAGCCTCGCTGAAAACCGTAAGCTGCAGCCCGCCGTGCTTGGGAAAGACGATTGCCTAATCAAGCGAGCCCTTGATGTAGTGCAGCAGCCGCTTCACTGCCATCCAGTGGTCTTCCCGAGGATCCTCCATGAATCAACTCACATACCCGATGGCGAACGCGATGTCTGGCCGGGTATGAGTGATCCACCGCAGCCCGCCGATGATACTCAGGTAGCGCGTTGTGTCTACCTTCACCGCCGTGCTATGCTTGGACAGCTTGATCCTCTCCTCCATCAGGGTTGCGGAAGACTTGCAATCCGCCATGCCCCCCCCCCCCCGCTCCAGCAGCTTCTTTGCATACACGCGCTGCCCCAGCATGATGGAGTCCCTTCCCTGTTTCACCTCGATGCCGAGGTAGTAGGAGAGAGCGCCGAGATCGCTCATTTTGAACCGAGCTGCCATCTCGCGCTTGAATGCTTCAATGTCCTGCTCATGCGTCCCCGTGACGATCAAGTCATCTACGTACACGCCGACGATGAGCTTTTCCTTCCCCCGTCGTCGTGTTTAGAGCGCATGTTCCGTGGCGCAGCGCACAAACCCAAGCTCGCCCATGGTGGCGTCGAGCTTGGCGTTCCACGCCCATGGAGCTTGCCGTAGCACGTAAAGGGCCTTCCGCTGCCACAACACCTTGTGCTCTGCTCCCTTCACGATGAAGCCGGGCGCCTGGTTGATGAAGACAACCTCCGCCAAGTCCCCATTCAGGAACACTGACTTCACATCGAGATGGTGGACGCACCAGTCCTTGGCCTCCGCGAGCGCAAGCAGTAGCCGCACCGACTCCATGCGTGCCACCGGGGCAAAGACCTCCTCGAAGTCGATCCCCTCCCTCTGGACGAATCCACGGGCAACGAGCCGCGCCTTGTGCTTGACGATGGCGCCACGCTCGTCGCGCTTGACCTTGTAGACCCATTTGAGGCCAATTGGCCTACATCCCACCGGCGGATCGACGAGCTCCCAGGTACGGTTCTCCTCGATGGACCGCATCTCCTCCAGCATCGCCTTCCTCCAGCTCGCGTCCTTTTCCGCTACCGCGAACGTCCTGGTTCTTCTGCGCTCATGAGCAGCAGCTCTTGATCACCGAGCAGATGGGTCGCCAAGCCTGACGCCTCTACCACTCCGACGACATTGTCCATGCGACGGAAACGAACCTCCTCGTCGTCGTGGAACGCGTCCACGAAGTCACTGACGTTGCTTGGAAGCGTCGTGAACTCAATCGCTGCGGCCGCTGAAGATGTCCCCTGTTCAGCCGGAATAGGGGATGCAGGAACAGGGGACAACTAGAAAGGAGATTGCACCGCCGTTGGTGGAGCTTGCCCGCCGCCTCCAGATGCGGCCGGGCTGGGTGGCTCCGCCTCCTCTGCTGCGGGTGAACCTGGCTCCCCCGCCACAGGCTCCACCGCAGCATCGCCATCACCGTGGATCACCAGTCGTTCGACGGTGAAGATGTCAATGACGCCGCGAGCTTCCCCCGTCGCTGGTTCCTCCTAGCTCCATGCTGCTGCCTCATCGAAGACGACGTCCCGGGACACCACCACCTTCCCACCGGCCGGGTCGTATAGCCGATAGGCCTTGGACCCTTCCTCGTAGCCAAGGAACACCATTGGGGTGCTCCTATCCTCTAGCTTGCCGAGGCCCGGCTTGACGTTCTTCACATGGCCGATGCACCCAAACGTTCGCAAGAACGCCATGCCTCGAACAGTGTCCGCCCCTTCAGGGCCTTGGTTGGCGAGCAGTTGAGAATGAACACAGCCGTGCTCACCGCCTCGCCCTAGAACTCCGCCGGCATTGCCTTGGCCTTCATCATTGATCGAGCCATGTCGATGATAGTCTGATTTCGCCGCTCCACCACGCCGTTCTGCAGCGGTGAGTACGACGCAATGTGGTGGCGCACCACCCCCTCGTCTGTGCAGTAGGCGGCGAAGTCCACCGATGTAAACTCGCCGCCGCGATCCGTCCTGAGCATGCGCAGCCGCTTCCCGGACTCTGCCTCTGCTCGCGCCTTGACGCGCTTGATCGCCTCCGCCGCCTGGTCCTTGCTCGTCAGGAGCTGTAGCCACATGTACTGGCTGCAGTCATCCATGAGCAGGAGGAAGTACTTCCTCCCTCCATGGGTTGCCAGCGTGATGGGCCCACAAAGGTCCCCATGGACTAGCTCGAGCACCTCCGTCGTGTGGTAACTCGCCGCCTTGGGAAACGGTAGCCTCCTCTGCTTGCCTACCAGGCAGCTATCACATAGCTCGCCGGCGTGTTTGATGTGGTTCAGCCTGCGCACCATCTTCTCTAGTCGACCCAGCGCGTCGAAGCTGAGATGACCGAACCAGGCATGCTAGAGCCATGGCTCCTCTGTGCGCCATGCCACCAAGCATACTGGCTACTCTACCTTTAGATCAAGCAGATACAGTCGATTTCGGGACCGATTCACCTTAGCGAGAAGCCGTCGCTCTCGGTCCCTAATGCTGAGGATGTCGTCCTTGATTAGCACCTCGTTGCCGCACTCGTCCAGCTATCCCAGGCTGACGATGCTTGAGCACAGCTGCGGAATGTAGTAAACATTCGTCAGCGCGTGATGTTCGTTGTTCTTGCATCGGAAGATGATGGTGCCGCGGCCGCGGATCACCACCCGCGAGCCATCGCCGAACTTGACCATGCCGGTGATGCTGCCATCAAGCTCGGAGAATGCCACCTTGGAGCCGGTCATGTGGTTGCTAGCGCCGGAGTCTAGGTACCACTTCTGCTCCTGCTCGCCGCCCACCGCTCCAAGATGGACTTGAGTGCGCGGCTCGTCGAGGTCGATGGTCGTTGAAGCACTCCCGTGCTCCGCCTTCCCCGCCTCCTCTGTGTTCTCCTCTGCTTCGACGTCGTGGAGAGCACAGAACGACGTCATGAGGACCGTGTGCTCGTCATCGTCATCCACTTGAGCCAGGTGCGCCTCCTCCTTCTTCTCCTCCGGCTTTCGGGTTGGGCACTCCCGTGCCCAGTGCCCTGTCTTCCCACAGCGCCGACAGGCGTTTGGGTCGACGTGCTTCTTCTTCTTCTTGTCCTACGGCGCCTTTCCACGCCGCTTGTTGCCGTCGCCACCGCGGCTGGAGGAGCCTTCCCCAGATTGCCGCTTCTCCTTCATGCGTGCAGTCCACTCCTCCTCGGTCAGCAACAGCTTGCCGCCGTCCTTCTCCTTCTTCGTCGGCACGTCCGTGCGGTTGTCCACCGCCCGCAGCTGCCCCGTCACATCCTCAATCGTGAGGGTGGACATGTCCAGCATAGTCTCAATCAGGAGAGCTAGTTGGGTGTACTTGGCAGGGACGACCCGGAGGAGCTTGGCGACGATGTCCTCCTCCTCGACGACCTTGCCGAAGACAGCGAGCTGGCTGACGAGGGACTACAGCCACAGCCCAAAGTCCTCCACCGACTCGCCTGGACGGAACTTCATGTCGTCGAAGTCGCGACACAATTGCTGCGCTTTGGCCTTCTTGGCTCGATCCGAGCCGATGCGCATCGACGTGAGCGCATCCCAGGCCTCCTTGGCGTTCTTGTCTCCCAGCATCTAGTGGTACTCCTGCGCCGTTGACGACAGCAGCGCCTCCATCGCGGAGACATCGTCGTCCTCGTTGTCGGTGCCCCTCTTGATTGCAGTCCAGAGCCGCTGGGCTCTGAGCTTGATCTTCATGGTCAGCGCCCACTCGCCGTAGTTGGTACGGGTCAGTTGTGGCCACTGACCTCCCGCACCGTGCACAGGACAACCTCATGACGTGGCTGAGTAGGTTCGGCATCCTTGCCGCTCCCACCTGCACCTGTCTCGGCAGCTCCAGTACCAGCCATCGCCGGCAGTTAAGCGCAGCGAGGATGTATGGCTCCGATACCACTTGTTTGTCCCTGACCACTCCTGCTGGTCTGCCGACCAGCTGTGGACCACCGTCGACCACTCTATGAAGTCTGCCGACCAGCTATCGACCACCCTAGAAGGTCTGCCGACCACTCGACACAGGTAAACAGCAAGCTACCAAGATACCCACGTACACTGGCTGGAGATAGAAGAAGACCCTAAGCTCAACTCTCACACACAACACACAACAGCTCCGAACAGAGCCGTGAACAAGTGAATGGCAATTGAACTACTCTTTTCCATTGCATTGGCATAGGTTATATACAGGTGCTAGTACCTCTACCAGGTACACGGTTGTTGGTGAGTACACCAACTACCTACTCCTAAGGTACAAGTAGTACACCTACTACAATGTCCTCTAGGACATGGCTGACATCAGCCCACTACAAGTACATGACTGATGTACTTCTACCAACTATGGCCTAAAGCTTTACTAGCTACTGCACAAGGGATAGACAACCATTCTAGCCCAAAAAGTCTTGGCTGCAACAGGGAGAGTGATGGGAGGGGAGCAGCTGATTATGTCTTACAATTCTCAGTTCTAAATATGTTGAAAAAGCTTACAAACAGTGACAGCTGACAAGTAGTTGTTTATATACAAAGCCATCCCAGCTCTATAATTTAATTAGTTTAACTTATGACTTGTGCTCACTGCATCACTGCAAACTAAGGAAAGATCGTGTATTATTTTCAGAGCTCTGAATTCAGATGCGTGTTTTGAATGACAGGGTTCAGAAAATCAACAGATGACATATGAACACCCTGATGAACAGTCCAGCTCTAGGGGAAAATCCAACAATATTATAGACCACAATATTATAGAGCTACTGCCCTAATGACTTAACCTCAAATGAAAATGTTCTGTATCATCTCTTGTTGCTTCTCTGCTGCCACTCTTCCAGGTTATAAGCAAGAGCTATGTGACTTGCTTTTCATTGATCCAAGGGGCACTACCAAATCTTCAAGTTGAGAGTCCTCATTGGTTCAAGTATATTGGGAAGAGAAAGCTTCAGGTGAAGATATCTTGAGGTTCGGTGGATACTCCTAAACTCTAGTCATCTTTCTATCAAGCTGTTAACATCACACCTGAATTTACCTTCCTGGCTCATTGTTGAATTGGATTAGACCAGCAAATAGCTTTCACAATTTGCAGGGGCAACCAACAAAAAGATCATTGTACCATAACCCACAACCATGGACCCGTATGCAAACACCAAAGATTTTACAATTTAGACTGCAAGCACAACAAACTATATGGACTTTAGATTGTGGCACTGTGCTGTAGAGCAGAGGGAGGAAAAGAACTATTTTTTAATAATATCTGACTTACTTTTTTTTGCCAAATCAATCACTTAATCAGTACTACTGTAAAGATGAGTAATTGGGCAGTCATAATTCAGAAATTTAAATAAAAACAACTAATAAATGATGGTGTGAGATGTGTTAAAAACAATTGATTGCACGATACTACATCCAAAAAAAAACAAGAAGTGTTTGGGTTTCTGGTTACTTAGTGCTTACCTAGAAAGTCATGGTCGATACACAAACTGAAGGTGATCGATCGAGGACCAATGAAAGATAGCAAATAAAATCGAGAGAGCTTCAGAAGATGAACAGCTCAGTGAACAACTACTCAGATCGACAGAGAGACCTGCATGACCAAATTAGTTTGCATTACCTAAAACAAAAGCTAACAGTAATTAACACAGCTATATCAAACTGAAACACAGAAACTTCCCGTCTACAACAAAATTGAGTTTGAGACCACTATGTAACAGTGCACGACGAAATTACCTGATCAGTGCATGGCGAAATTACCTGAACACCGGGAGCTCGGGATCGAACTGACTGCCAGCCTGCCAGGCACATAATGCATCACGAACTGTAGTTGGTATGGTCTACATGATGCCAGAGGCTACAAATATGCCATCTGATTACAAATAGCCAAAAAACTACGAACTGTGTTTGACATGGACAAACCTGAGTTTCCTAGGACAGCTGCGCGCAATGATGCAAGATTCTTGTCACCTACAATGCAAAAATTATAAATAACCTACAATGCATTATTTAATCTACAATGTTAAAATAATGGGAATCCCCATAAAAGGCTGGTCTGATAGCATGCATTGAGCACAAAGAGTAGAGTCAGCTAACATGTGAGGAAAGTGTTAAGGATCACATGCACGCAGATTTTGTAAAATTGTAATGAACAAAAAAAATCATTATCAATGAATTCTCAAGAGCATTGTAAATCATTGTCAATTTATCCTAAACAATGTTGTGTACAGGAACTAACTTTGTAGTTTCTGATGACCAAAGATGGATGAATACTTGATGTCACCATAAAATATGATTAGAATGTGCTTCTTGTAAACTGAGCAATATAAAAATACATAATCTCTCAATATCCAAAATCCAAAATAAATAAAAAGCTTGACCGCCACTGCCATCTAGGTGATGTCCACGTCTGACTTCATCTGCAGCAAGCTCACACCCTTAATTCCTCAGAAATTCGTTCTAATGCACAGAATTTAAATATATATAAGACTCCACAATCATGAAAGAGAGAAAAATCTCTAAAAAATGACTACTCAAGATCAGTATCTGAAGAAGTAAAAATCCCAGGGTCATTTGCACAATTCCAAAACATCCTGAACAAAAGGGAGTGAGGGCAAACCTGGATCTTTTGCTGCTGCCTCTCCAATGTCGCAGCAAGGAGGGAGTATAGGAGAAGCGCAGTGTCACTGCCGCATCGAGACAGGAAGATGAGGACGGGGGTACGCCCTTTAGTCAACGGCGCACGACTCACAAATCAACGGTGGAGCGACGAAGGCGCGTCCTCTGGTCTCGGCGCTCTTTCTCCTTGTCAGCGCTCCGTCTGCCGCGGATCGGGGCAGGTCGAGGACTATGGCGCGGGCGAGGACGACGGCGTCGAGCGAAGGCCTTCTTCTTCTAGGCACGGCCTTGCGGCGGTGGCGCAGCTTTGCGGCCAGGAGGGAGAAGAGGCGGCGGTGTGGGCGACCGTGGGCGTGAACCTCGGTGGTCCTTCTCCTTCTCGGTGATCCGTCGACCGCGGATCAGGGTGAGGCGAGGGCGACGGTGCGAGCGAGAACGGCGAGGTCGAGCTATGCTTCTCGGTGGTCCGTCGGTAGAGCGGGGCGTGTGCGTGATTGGAGGCGATGACGGCAGCGTGGCCCTGGCGACAGCGTACAGGGGCTGGCGGCGCCGTGGGATTAGGTGCGCCCTTGCTATTGATTGGAGATGAATGATGACATGTAGAATAAATTTGGGCGGTAGAAAAGGAAGTGGAGGATTTGATTCCCTTTGATATGCATGGTTGTTTTTGGAAACGCCAAATAAGAGGACGTGCCGGATCTTAGGCGAGTCGCGGTATCGCACGAAGAGGGGTGTAGGCGTGGGGTGAGACGGGATCGGAAGAGGGCGGTAGGATGGTGAGGCGAACTTTTTTCCCACGAAGAGGTTGTCTTACTTTTGTTCTTTTTTTAACATGAAATTGATCTCCATTACTCAGAACTTGATGTCAAATCATTGGCTACAAGGACATTAATACAAGCTGGAATGCTATCCTTGATCGGACTAGCACCCGGACACAACTTGGCCTCGAGGCCAGCTAGGCTATGAGCGACCAGGTTACAAGATCGTGGCCTAAAAACTATACTGCTGATACTAAAATTACAGAGCAAACTCTCTTTCAACTCCCACAGCAGTCCGCTCGCCAAACTTCGATCAGGTACCTGAGCTTTGATAGCTTCAACCACTGTCATGGCATCAGTCTCTAAAACCATATTCTGAATCCCCATTTTAGTTGCCCTCTGCAATGCCTGTAAGCAGGCAACAATCTCCGCATGAGATGCTTCAAGCACTTTGTCCAATCTGCCTTATCCAGTGCAAATGATTGCACCATCACATCCCCTCATCACATAGCCCCAGCCACAGGTCAGCTGCTCTATGGTGAAAGCACCATCACAATTGATTTTTACAATGTCCGGCGAGGGTTTGGTCCAGCCTGGTTTCTTTCGATTTGGGATAGGTTCAGTAGATGTCAGTTTCAGAGATGCCCATTCTTCAGCATAGCACCTCACAAGCTGTGCCAACTGTTCCTGTCTCCTCTCTGTCTCCCCTTCCCGAACTCTGCATCTTTGTGTCTCCCCTTCCCGAACTCTACATCTTTCAGTCCACCAGAGATACAAGAGTGTGATCACTCTCCTTTGCACACTATCTTCCAGTTTCAGAACTTCCCAGACCAACTCCATAGCAGAGAGGGGTTGTGCTAATTTTGATCTCACATCTTCCATCTGCAAAGCTGCCCACACTCCCTTCACACACTTACATTTGAAAAAAAAGATGGGCACCGTCTTCATCAAAACGACCACAAAGGACACAGCATGAATTTTCTAACTTGATGCCCCTGCGTTTTAAGTTCACACGCAGAGCTAAACTGGTATGGCATAATCTCCACATGAAGTGTAACATCTTCTTTGTACAGTCGACTTTCCATAAGCGTTTCCAAATCTGATCGCCACCAGCAAGGCTAGCAGAGGAGGAACCTGACTGACCATTAGTTCTATTCTGATCTCTATCTGCAATGTACACCTTGTAGGCTCATTTAACAGAAAAAAGTCCGTTCTTGTTATAGTGCCAAGCCAACATATCATCCATCCCCTCATGGACTGGGATACTGAGGATAACCTTGGCATCTTCATGCCAGAGAGTTGCACGGATCAGCTCTTCATCCCACCAACCAGTAGCTGGATCAATCAGTTCATGTACCCTAGTTAATAGACTGCCCCCTCTCGGTGTGTACGGCTTTCTTGAACTATCTCTTGGGATCCACTCATCAGTCCAGATGCAGGTGTCCATGCCATCGCCAATCCTCCTGATCAGCCCCTTTTTTAGAACTGCAATCCCAGCTAGGATGCTACGCCAGGTGTAAGACATATTGTGTTTGGGCTTGGCATTCAGGACCTTCCCATCTACAAAATATTTAGCTTGCAGCACTTGAGCACATAATGAGTTCGGATTCATCAGCAGCCTCCAACCTTGTTTTGCCAACATTGCCAAGTTAAAGCCGTGTATATCCCGAAAGCCCAAACCACCATCTCCTTTGGCCCTTGTCAGCTTCTCCCAACTAAGCCAATGCATTTTCTGGTCATTATCTTGTTGGCTCCACCAAAACTTGGCAACCATGGCACTGATCTTGTCGCATAATCCTTTTTTCAGATCAAAGCATCCCATTGCAAATGTCAGGATAGCCTGAGCCACTGCCTTAATCAAAATTTCTTTACCTGCACGTGATAGCATTTTTTCCTTCCAACCCTGAATACGCTGCCATATTCTATCTTTCAGATACTCAAAAGTTTTAGCCCTGTCATTTCCAACATTGACTGGAAGACCCAGGTAACGGTCATTCATTGCCTCTGTAGCAATCTGTAGTGTTTCTTTGACATCACGCTGGTCTCTGTCACTTGTATTCCTACTAAAGAGTACGGCCGCTTCTCTTTGTTTATAGTCTGACCTGACACGCTTTCGTAGGTCTGGAGTATTGCCCGCAAGTGCAACGCATTTTCTTTGTTGGCACGAATTAGGAGTAGTGAATCGTCTGCGAATAGGAGATGGGATATACTCGGGGCATTTGGACAAATTCGCATACCCCTGATCGCCCCATTCCTCTCTGCATCCTTCAGTAAGGCGCTGAAACCTTCGGCACACAGAAGGAAAAGGTATGGAGAGAGAGGATCTCCCTGCCTTAGTCCTCGCTGTGGCACAAAACTTTCAGACAAATTTCCATTTACTTTCACTCTGTAGGACACAGTGGACACACACTCCATGATTAACTTTATCCATTCCGAGCAGAAACCCAACCTATGCATCATCGCCTCCAGGAAAGACCACTCAACACGGTCATACGCCTTACTCATATCCAACTTGATAGCCGCCCACCTAGCTGCTCCTTTCTTCTTTCTCTTCAGATAATGAGTATGCTCATATGCTATTAAAATATTATCCGATATAAGATGTCCCAGAACAAAGGCGCTCTGATTCGGTGAAAGAATCTCCAGTAAAATCTTCTTAAGCCGATTCGCCAAGACTTTTGATATCAATTTATATACCACATTACACAAACTGATGGGGCAAAGATCAGTGACCCGCTCCGGGTTCTGTACCTTTGGGATCAGTGCGATAATTGTTTCATTCCAGTGGTCTGGCATAGGACCTCCTCTAAGCATCTCCATCACCTCCGTTGTTACCTTGCCACCGACTATGCTCCAGAAATGTTTATAGAACAGAGCCAGCATGCCATCTGGACCAGGAGCCTTCATGTCACCTATGCTGTCCAGTGCTATCTTGACTTCCTCCGAAAATTCAGCCATGAGGTCATTGTTCATTTGTGGTGTGACACAAGGCTGAACTGTCTGGAGCAGCTGTTGTGCATCGCCCTGGACATTTGAATGGAAAAGCTGTAGAAAAAAATTAGTAATAAAATCCTGCTTCTCTACTTCTTCCACCCAACCCCCAACGCCATTTTGTAATCTTCCTATTCTATTTCTCCTTCTCCTCTCCGAACACGCCGCGTGGAAAATTTTTGTATTTCTATCTCCTTTCTCCAACCATTTAGTATGAGACCGTTGTTTCCAGTAGATATCAATTTGCTCTTCAATCCTATCTATCTGGAAACGAACGGCAGCCTCCCTCGCCACTCCTTCATTTGTTAGAGGACTACGACGACAAAGCTCCAACTCCTTTTTTAGCTTCTTTTTTTGTTTCTCCCAAGCTCCTAGAACATTAGAACTCCAGGAGTTCAGTCCTCCCGCCACCTTTCGGACAAGCTGGTCTACTTTGCACAGACCTTCTGCGACCCCCTGCTCCCAGCCTTCCTTCACGACCTCCTCGCACTTCTCTTCCTCCAGCCACCCAGCTTCAAAAGAGAACGACCGCGCAGCCCCTGGTCCTCTCTCTAGCGGCCGGTCTGTTATAATTATCACCGACCGGTGGTCAGAATGCCGTGGATCCCCATTTTGGACCACCACAGTAGGGAATTTTTGTCTCCATCCTTCATTTGCAAGGGCCCGATCAAGCCGCTCCCTGATGTACCCAGCTGCCCTCGTCTGCTGATTGCGCCAGGTGAAAATGTCTCCCTCGTAACCCAGATCATGGAGGTCACAAAAATCAATAGCTTCTCGAAAGCTATCCATCTGAGCCTGAGGCCGTAGGCATCCCCCTTCCTTTTCATACTGAAAGAGAATTTCATTGAAATCTCCTGCACAGAGCCACGGTCTATTTATTGTATCTAACACCCGCAGATCTTTGAGGAGAGTCCAAGTCCTGTGCTTCGCCTCAGTCTGTGGAAACCCATAGACTCCAGTGAACCTCCATACAAAACCATCCACCTCCTGTACATCCACATCAATGTGGTTATCAGAATAATTCCGCAAAACCACATCAATCCCCCTCCTCCACAACACTGCAATTCCCCCCCCCCTTTTCCAACACAACCTCTCACCACCATGTTTCCTAGACCCAACAACCACTTAAATCGCTCCATCCTTCTCTTGTCTAGCTTGGTTTCCGACAAGAAAAGAACATCCGCCCCCTCCGTCTTCTGGAGTTCAAGAAGACTCCTAACTGTCGGGCGGTTGCCTAGACCCCGGCAGTTCCAGGCAATAATCTTCATTGGGCATCGCAGGACCGGTCCGCCGGCCCTGCTGACAAGTGTAATTCAGACCGCTGCAACTCAGAAACACCTGCTCCCCTAGCTTTTTTTGTATCAGCCACCTCCTGCATCTCCTCATCCTCCAACCCTCTCTTCCCCAACACGTCACCACTCTTCCCCTTTCCCCCTTTCTCTGCACGATCACGGTTGATATGCTTAAAGCCGTTTTTATTATTTTTGCTGATGCCACCCTTCTCTCCCTTCTTATCACCCTATTTAGCGCCTTTCTCATCAGTCATGGAATCGGCCTTCTTATTCTGGCTCTCATGATCTTTCATCCAACTACTGAGCTGCTTTGATGGACTCTTTACTTCTTCCCCTTTCTCTGTTGGAGCTGCATCCTTCTTCCACGTTAGTGCATCACTCCCTGATCCCGACGAAGCCCAGCGACCACAACAGCCATCCTAGGAGCCCCTACTACCTGAGCTCCCACTCTGCCAAAGATCCCTCAGCCTAAACCCCTGCGACCTTCTATCCTCAAAAATCTCTCCCTTCCTCCTTTCCGGGATGAAACGGAGGCTCTTCGAAAACTGTTGCTTCTCGCCTTGCTCAAGCCGGACCTCACACTGTTTATCCACATGGCCAATGTGACCACAAACATAACAGAAATCCGGGAGGAATTCATATGCAAAAGGACACCATTTTTCCTTCTCTGTCGTGCCAACCGTCACCATAATCCCCCTCATCAGTGGGTTGCGAATATCAATAATCACCTTGATCCGCAGCACCCTGCCCATTGCCAGGCCATCATCCCCAACATCCACCTCCTTGAAAACACCAATCTTCTCCCCTAAGATCGCCCCTGTCTCCTCGTCCATCATCCCAATAGGAAGGTTGGAGACACGCACCCAGATCGGCACATGATTGAAGTCCATCTCGTCTAGGGTTTCAGCCTCATCAAAATCTGTCATCACCACCAAGTCTTTGGAGATCATCCAGGGTCCATCCTCCAACGCCCTCCGTTTCCCTGTTGGTTGCAAGAAAGTAACGAGAAAATGGTTCTCCCCCAAATCCTTGCAAGTCACCCCTCTAATTGGGCACCACACCTTTCCCAGGGAACACTCTAGGGTTGTAAGGTCCAAATAGGCTAGAAGGGGGGGTGAATAGCCTAATAAAAACTTCTACACAAATTACTTAACCACAAGTTAGTATAAAAGGTGGCGAAGCGAAATGCACTAGCACTAACTAATTAAGCAAGCCACCTACACAAGTCTAGTTCAAGGCTATCCACTAAACACAACAACAACAAGCTAGATACGAGATGTAATACGAGAGAAGAGCTTCGAGTGAATATACCGCCGTGTAGAGATGAGAAGTACCAATCAATCAATCACACAAGAGAAATCCTCGGGAAGAGAGTGACACAAGAATTTATCCCGAGGTTCACTTGCTTCCCGGCAAGCTACTCCCTGTTGTGGCGATACACCCACTTGTCGGTTCGCGAGCTAATCGACTATCAAGAGTCGAGCCCTCGGCGAGCACCGTACAACCGCACACAAGATGGGGATCCTCCAAGCCACGAGCTCCACTAGAGTATCCAATTCGCGAACTCCCGCGGGGAAGGATCAAGAACCCCTTACAACACTTGGTGAAGGCTCCAACAATCTTCAATTGCGAGCTCAATCACCTCCGCTACTCCAAGCCGTCTACCGTGTCGGGAAACACGGAAGAGTAACAAGAAATCCGCAGCAACTCGAAGATCAAGTGCCTCTAGAATGCAACTCTCAAGCAACGCACTTGAATCTCACTCAATCTCACTCAAGATGTGCAACTATGCAAAGAGATGAGTGGAGGGGTTGTTCTCTAGCTCAGAGGATGTCTCTAGGTCTCAAAATGTGCAAGAGTTACCCTCAAACCCCGGCCACCATCTATTTATAACGAAGGGGTACGCAGCTAGCCGTTACGAACGACGCAGTTAAAATCGCGCTGACCGGACGCTCCGGTCAGGGTGACCGGACGCGTCCGGTCACTACGTGACAGACGTGAACAGTGCGCGTCAGAACTAGCCGTTGCCCTGACCGGACGCGCTCCTTCGATCGACCGGACGCGACAGTGCCAGCGTCCGGTCGCGTTCCAGTAAGCACCCGACGCGACCGGACGCGTCCGGTCGCACGTGACCGGACGCGCCAGCCGCGTCCGATCGCGCTTCGCTACGCTCGGCTTCTCTGGACACTTGACCGGACGCTCCGGTCCCGTGAGGCACCGGACGCGCCGGTCGCGCGCTTTTCTTTTTCGCCCGGTTGAACTGACCGGACGCGCTGGACAGGCCAGACCCGCGTCCGGTCACAAACCCTAGCAGCACCGAGCCGCTTTGAACTGACCGGACGCGTCCGGTCAAACCGAGACCGCGTCCGGTGCAGCGTCCGGTGCACGCAGTGACCTCCGTTCGCCTCCGTTTCTTTTCCGACTTCCGGCGCAATAGAAAATAGGCGTTTCACTTCTCCAAAAAGCGCCGAATCCCGCCTCGCAAGCTCGGCGGGAGGGAGAGAGGAACCCAAACCCCTCTCTACCGCTTAAACTCCACTGCCTTCGTAAAAGTGCTAACACCACCAAGTGTACACCACCATGTGCATGTGTGTTAGCATTTTATAAACATTTTTTTCAAGGCGTTATGTTAGCTCTTTACTAGATCCTAAATGCATATGCTCAAGACATTGATCTAGTGGCACTTGATTTCCGAGCTAACCGTGATTGCCCCTCTTGATAGTCGGCTATGTATCCTAAACCCGGTCAATCACTTCTCTACTCAACTTAGACCGGCAAAAGGAAACCTTATAGTTATACCTTTGCCTTGCGCTCTTAGATCCTTCTCCTCCACTTGATCATCACGTCCTTCATTTTATGTGCATCTCCACCATGACCATCATTTCATGTCCATGCACCATTTCTTTGTGATCTTGTGGCCACCACTCCTTGCCACGTACACCTTCATCACATGTGTTGCTTATGCCTAACTCAAAACACTTAACACATGGCATTAGCAACTTGGTGTCATTAATTACCAAAACCAAACTTGGGCTTTCAAGGGTTTCTGGCGAGATCAGACGATCCGTCAGGACTTTCCCTACCGCCTGTGGTTCCTTGATCCGGGATTTGTGACCACCACCACTACCACTGATCTGCACGCCACCCTTCTCCACCTCCGACAGCTTCAGCTTCCCCATCAATCCTTCCACCCCCTCCATCACCTCGCTTGGCACCACTAGCCCGATCACCTCCAGGAAAAAGGAACGGCAACAGCAGGAGGCGGCGACGACTACAAGAGGTTAGCAAGTTTGGGTTTTGGACTCCGATCGCCGGAGAAAGGACGTGGACACAAGATGAATAGGACGTGGAAGATCTTGGACTGATCACAGGATGAGATCAGATCAAAAATCTAGGGACAGAGAGGAGGAAGAGAGGTACGTGAGACCTAGTCGCCAGACCCTCCTCGAGACGCCTAGGAAACCCTAGGTGCCGAGACCCGCTCTGCACTTGTTTACTTTTGTTCTTTTTAGTTGTAGGAGATTTGCTGCTTGCGATCAAATATCAAATGTAGGAACTACCTATAAGCCAGCGAGGGCAAAGACAGGAAGGTAGCGCCCATGCGGTCTGTATCTATGATCCTGGCCCATCAAACATCGACAACCAGCCCGGCCCATGACGTCATCCCAGACACCACGAATCCAGGTGGCCACAGGCCCACACCTAGGGATGAAAACGGATCGGATACGAACGGATATCACTGATATTACATTTGTTTTCATATTTCGGTCCGAATTCGGATTCGAATACGGATGGATAGGATATGATTGGATATCGACATCATAAATATGCGATTTCAGTATTCGGATACGGATACGGTATCGGATGTCGAATATCCGGACTCGGATACGGACAGATCTGAACCCCTCTAAACGAATTCGGTCTCGAATACGATCGGAAAATATCCGTACTATTTTCAACCCATCGTAGAAATGAAAGCGTAGATTAACTCGCGCAATATTTTTGGGTTGAATGAGATAGTCAACACATATAGTTTGGAGAGATTGTGCATCGGCCTGTTCATGCAGTAACAACGCCAGGCCATACACGGATCCTAATCTATCTCTCTTATAAAGATAACCCTCACTAACTATTTTATGATTTTATCTCATTCCACAGCGATCCACGTCATCATCAACTAATCCAAAAAATGTGAGCAGCTGCACGGCATCATTTACAATTCCAAATGTTTTGAATAGGTTCACAAACCATCGTCGTCTATCCTTCCGTTCCAGCCGCCCATCCACCTGCTTCATTTTTTCTTCCGATTCCAATCATGACCCTATAAATTCTCCTTCGGCCTCATTTGCTTCGTCTTGAGCCCTTCACAACGGACATGCCGAGGTGAGCTACGACGGAGGTAGGGCGCGCTACCTCTCCTCCGACGAGGATGAGGGTCGCGACCCTCACCAGCATGAGCGCTTCGAGAAGAGGGACGCGGCGTGGTTCCAAATCCTGCACATTTACATGGTATTAATTATTGTAGGGATACACTACCAGAAACTTGAGATTTCATGAGGAGGACGGTTTTTCGTGAGAGTGCAAAACACACTCTCATGAAAATAATCATTTTCATGAAAGTGATGTAAATCCCGCCATGAAAACTTATTTTCATGAGTGTGTTTCACACACCGTCAGGAAAATCAGCTATTTTCGTGAGAGTATTTAAATACCCCCATGAAAATGACTATCCCGCCACGAAATTGTCTATTTTCATGAGAGTGATCATTTTCATGAGAGTTAAAATCTACTGGCACGAAATAATGGGTTGCTGGTTTTCAGTAGAAAAATAATTTCTTAAATACTAGAAATTGATGAACATGAACAAAAAGTTTTCACCTTTTAATCTACAGCGAAATTTTATAAGTAGTTTTTCTCCCTCATGCTAACTCCAAACGTGGTGATTCTTTTTCCTAAATGTTTCTAAAATCATGTTCTATCAATTTATTGTGTTCTTACAGCTATTATTTTTGTCATCTTTTCATATGACTTTGTTCTATCAGTTTAAAATTTGAATTTCAAAAAATGACAACTTCAAATGACATTTTGAAGCAGTAAATGATTTCAGCTGAAAAAGGCATGAACATAAAAGTTATACAACTCATCAAGATCTACAACTTTTATTTTGGTCATTTGTTCATCCGACAAGGTGATAGTAACATTGTTCACAAATTTTACATATCTCTCCTATAGTTTATAAAACAATAAGAGAGATATGTAAAATTTGTGAACAATGTTACTAATAAGCACTGTTCACCTACACGGCCATGTAGGCCGTTTACACGGCGTGTAAACGCTACTCAATGGGTAACCGTGTAGGCCGATTAGCCGTGTAAAGCCGTGCAAAACCGTTTCGACCGTTTAAAAGGCCGTTTAAACGGCCGTGTATACGACTTTTTGCTAAACGATGGGTGACCGACCGTTCACCGTTTACCGTTTAGGCTAACATTGCTAATAAGAGAGATATGCAAAATATATGAACAATGTTACTATCACTTTGTGGGATAAAAAAATGACCAAAATAAAAGTTGTAGATCTTGATCAATTGTACAACTTGTATGCTCATGACTTTTTCAGCTGAAATCATTTACTCTTTGAAAATGTTGTTTCAAGTTGATATTTTTTGAAATTCAAATTTTGAATTAATAAAACAAAGTCACATGAAAAGATGATCAAAATAAAAGTTGTAGATCTGAAAAAGTTATAGAACTTTTTAGTTGACAACTTTTCATTTAAAATAATTTACTTTCTGAAAATATTGTTTGAATTTTTTGTATTTTGAAATTCAAATTTTGAATTGTTCAAACAAAGTCGAATGGTGAAATGACCAAAACAAAAGTTGTAGATCTCAATTATTTCTAAAACTTTGTAGTTGATGACTTTTTTATTTGAATTCATTTATAGTTTTAAAATTATGTCTTATTCAATTTAGAGTTCATATTTTTTTGGAAAAAAAAGAGTGTAATTCAACCCATTCAACAGTTTTTGGGCCCGCACTATGTGGCCCAATGTATTTCAGCCGTTGGAGAACCCCTGATGAATCAAACCGTTGGATCGAAAGCATAAGTATATAAAGCACCTCTTCATCCCCAAACCCTAACTTCCTGCTAGCTCTCGGTATCCAGATCGAGACGCTCGACATCTGTTCGCAGCGTCGCTCGGCCACCCTCACCCACCCAGGCGCCCACCCTCGCTCAGCCACCCTCACTGCAGCCCCAGACCTTCCCTTGCCTCCAGTAGCGGTCGCGCATAGCCCAGGGGCCCCTCTGACGTCAGCATTGCCTGTAGCCGTGATCGACGCAGGGCGCTGAAATGGCTTCCATTGGCAGCGCGGGGCCTGGAGCCCGGATCAACATGGGGCGTGGCCCCTCGGGCGACGCCGAGGCCGGATCCGCAGTCGGCGACCTCGGCGGCCAGGGATCCGTCGGCATCATCACGGCAACCTTCGCCCTTGTACCTTGAGTAATAATTTGTTGTATGTATCCTATTTGATGCTTTCAACTGGAATGGGTAATAACCAAGTAGTGTTTTATTTTTCATTCTTGTTGTTAATAATGATTAGTTATATTTTCTGAGGGAGTTTGTTCATCACATGTCGCTTTCCTTTTCAATTTCATTGGTAATGATAATTAGATTTGCTTATAGAGAAAAGAAGCTGCAAGACGACGGAAACCTGAAGAACACTATCTGGAAAAAAAAAGATAAAAGATAGAAAGGTACTCATCCTTTCATTATTTTTATAACGTAACTTCTGTGTTTTTCTGATTTTAATTAATAGAATGTGGTGGCTGTGGGTTTAGGAAAACTGTAGGCATCCTTTTGAGCTGGTCCTTCTATGATTTACAGTGGCTTCAAGAGTTCCTTCCTCTGCTAAACTGCTACTACATATGGATATATCATATCTTAGCAATTCTCTTCTGCATATGTTCTTTTATTTTTATTAGTTCCTGCATTTCTTTGTCATGAATTTCAGATTGATTTCTTTTTTGTTTTCGTATACAGCTTCAGTTTGAGTGATCCTTATCTATACAAGTTTAGTATTTCTTCCATCTTATATGCCTAGCCTGCAAAGAAAAAGTTCTGTTTTTTTCCTAGATGAATAGTATGACTTCGTAGGCAATAGTTCTGACAGCCCTACTTCTATACTTGCTGCTGAACCTCAAACTATGAACCTAACTACAGTCTTTGTACATGATTTGAATAGTTTTTTTCAGATTATAAATATATTTGATCCTCTTTACTCTATTTCCAAATCAGCAGGTTGAAGGCCTTGGGAAAATTGCACAGACTGAATTTGCAGTTGCCATCATGAACTGAATTTGCAGCTGCCATCATGAACTGGAAATTACATGTAGGTTTATGTGCACTAGTTGTTTATCCAAGGCATTGTTTACAACTTCAGTGGATGCCCAGCACTTGTGACTTAGTGTAGGTGTATGTTGGTACACATGACATTATCCTAACTTGTTATATTGGATGGTTAGCACTATGTGCTAGAACTTATCAGGTTGGATGTCTAGGACTATGAGCTAGTAAGCCTTTTAGTATAATGGTTGGACACTTGGATGGAGTTAGAATGTATTGCAATTGGAATCAGTTGCATATTATATATGCATGTATTGGATTTTATTGTATGTGTGTTGGATTGGCATTTGGATCATATATGTGCATTTGGAAACTGGCTTGAGATGCTCCTGTTAAGTAATTTTCATGACGGTTTTGACTCATGAAAACATACTTTTATGATGGTCTAGACATATTTTCGTGGTGGTGTGCTCTCATGAAATATGTTATTTCCTGTGAGTTATTGGAATTTATTTCATGACGGTGACTTTCACGAAATCTATTTCATGACAGTGACTCATGAAATACCTAACTCTCACGAAATCCATTCGTGAAGGTGAACTCTCACGAAATAACACAAAAACCATCATGAAAACACCGATGCAAACCTAGTGGCAACATTATTTTCATGAGAGTGGCTGTCATGGACTCCCGCCATGAAAAGAATCTATGGCGGTGAACTCGTGAAAATGTGATTTTCGTGTGTCTATTATCGTGAGTGTAGATGCGTGACGGTGTACTCTCATGCATTATTTTCGTGAGAGTAAAATCATATTTCGTGATGTGTTTTGCACTCTCACGAAATCTCGAGTTTCTGTTAGTGATGGGCTGCAGATGTGTGCTAAGCAGAGATTCATGTGTAAATTTTTGCATAGTGAAAATTACCCAGGCTCCTAAAACTTTTTGGTTCCGCTAATGACTTGAACATTCTGCCTGTAAATTTCAGTTTTGTTTCGTTGCAAATGTTAGGCCCTGAGGAATGCTAACCTGCAGATTTAGATTACCTGATGGCTGTAGAGAGCAAACATGCCAGGTAATACAAACTCAATGCTTCCTCCCTCGGGTGACAATAGTTCATATTAGGTTGTGATTAGGGAATGTTTGTACCAAAAGAAATCCGAGTAAAATGTGTGATTTGCTTAATATATGGACCAATGTTCGATAGTTTTTAGCAGACTTTTTTTCTTCCTTCTTTTCAGTTTCAAAGAAGTTTACTTAGTTTCCTTATATCTTGGATCCCTCTCAAACGATTGGTGCAAGTCTAATGCGAGCCCTTTATTATTTTCCTCACAATAGCCTGATAGCACTGAAACCATGCATTGATACTAAACTTTAGTTTCGTTTCATGCTACTTTGATGTGCTCAAATTTCCGTTATTATGACGATTCCTCCAGTGCGTATGACCCTTTTTTCATTGGCACGTTCATGCCCCTACTTTGACAATATAAAACAATACATTCATTCACTAACACTGTATGTCGTTCATGACAAGTCTACACAAGACATAAGGTTTCTACACTATGCATTGCAGTTACAATTATACAAGGAGAATGTTCAAGTCATTGGAAAAGCAATCAGGGTTATTGGTTCTTGTAACGCTTTATTATGTCGATAGTGCTTACATTACTGAATTTTCCTGCAAACGAGATTCTGCACTAAATCTGAAGGATTCCTGATAACTGATTGATTTGGTTACTACATGTAGTAAGCTTGGGAACCTTTAACAGGTGTGTCGTCCACGGCAGTGAGACAGGTAAGTGAGATTTATACAATGTAGCAACTTTGTTCTTAAATAGCTAACAGGTACTATCCAACATTATAAGTGAAAATGTGACAAGGTAAAGAGTTAAAATGCAATAGTCTAGGGAAAAAAAATGCTTGCATCAATATTGGTTAATGATACATGAGGCATATAGCCCCGTTCAGACAAAACCAAATGTTTCCATGTGAAATGCAGAATTAGGAACCAACAATTAACTCAAGGTTAAGATAGATTGAATGTTAACCATCCATCAATACTATTCTTCTGCAGATTTTGAGATTAAAATTCAGAAATTAAGAATCTCAGCAGCAATGAGAATTTTTTTCCAATGGAAAGGCAAGAGCTTTTCCATTCAGTAAAAATGGGAGTGCTGACTACCTGGCAAGCGAAACTCACAATTCTGGTGTATGAAACGAACAAGAAATTATTACTACTTGATTTTTTTTTATTTTTCATCACTAATTATGACTGCAGAAAACCAAATGATGCTTACATCAATCCTCAGAATTGTGCACATTGTGGTACAGCCTTGGAGAATTAGGGGTTGATGCATTTGTTTTACTACCAGAAAAGGTATGGTTGGGATGAGGTGCGGTGCGGTCTCGGATAACAGGGGCGATCATGTTTTATTACTATTTCCAGAGGCGTGAAATAAGACACTTGCAGTTGTGGGATGAGAAATTATGGTTGCGGGATTGGTGTCAGATGCCCGGCTAGCTGAATATTGGATTATTATAATATGACGAATGTCGTAGCAACTGATGATTTTGCAATCATCAGCCTATTGAACTTCTTGACCAATAACAATTTAGACATCATTTGTGTGGTTTTTCATTATTGAGCAATTTATGTATGATGGTAACTCCTGGCGATTTATAGATTTTGCAAACGTACTATATTTAAGGCGCGTGACAGCCATAACATTTTAAAATAGAGGGTTATCTTTTAAAGATAAATTTGAATTATGCATTTCAGTGTCAATTTTCTGGTGCTTCATTGACGCTCGTGTAAAAGCGATGTTTGGCTAAAAACTAAATGTTTGTAATGATACAATACACGTGTAAACTTAAAGTATCATTGTCCTATTATTTTTCCATTGCAACGCACGAGCATTGATCTAGTCACGTGAAAAAGCTAAAATGAACCATACAGTTGCTGTAACGGAACCGTCCAAATTATAAGAGCACAAGTATAAAAACAATCACCGAAGTGATCAAATTCTCACACTTGAGCCCATATAACTCCGGTAGTCCACGAAATCGCGAGGGATTTCAAACCAAACCGAGAGCAACCAGATCGTAATGATTCAACATAACACAACACTTGTTACACAGTTCAAAAGTAATCTCATACATCGGAGTACAGATATTTTTATTACAAAACCAAAGTAAAGATTAGCGGAAGCAACATAATTTCTGAAACCATTTTAAGTCAAATACTGCCAGTACATAGTCACATCCTGCAAAAGCATACCAGAAGAGATACTACAGAGACCATGCCCATATGGTCTAGTCTTCACGCCCACATGGCGAAGACAATACTTGCAGCAACAAGTACGAATCTGCTACCTGCAACAGGTGGGAATAAACCCTGAGTACGAGAAGGTACTCAGCTAGACTTACCCGTCAAAAACCAGAAATAAAGGTGACACCAACGATTATGCAAGGCTTTATAAAGTGGGCTAGCTTGACTCATTTGCAGAAAAGCTTAATACAGGTAAGTAACCAATATATGCTTAAGTATCAAGTTGATCATCATTAACCTGAGAACTAGATTAGCACCTGTACTAGAGCAATCACTTTATTAAGAGCAAACAATATTAACCATAGCAGGTATAATAAGGCTATCATCATCATTATCATCCATTCCGAACCATCATTATAATTAGTGTATCTACGCTGGAGATAACCAGTCAAGTTTCTCGCTATCCGGGAGAGACGGCGACTCGAATCGATTCCAACTCAGCTGAGGGGGTATTCCTGACACTCACCCGGCAAACCCCGCTAAAGGCAGCCGTAGATAACCTTTGGTACAACTCAGGGTGGGCCCGAACAGCGCCGCGTTCTCAGGGATACCAGTGGCCAGGATGCTCAGGACTTTTAACTCACCTGCCCTTGGACCCTCTGGCTCCCTTCCGAGGCGACTTTCACTTTTCGACTTCGCAACCTGAGTTGAGCTACTAGGCTTCGCGGTCGGCAACCTCAGGCCGGCCAGCTAAATGTCAGGCATGCGTTCAAAATGACATAGAAGGCTCTAGGTCTCGGTCCTTAATCGACACAGACGGGGATAGATCCACACCCAAGACCTCCATGCCTTGCTGCTTCACTATCGTCATCCCGCCCGGTCTCATTTCATTTTATTAACACATGGTTCACTTCCATGATAGCAAGTATAGCCAACCGTGACCTGATAAAGCCCTAGATCTCGCAGGTGACAGGAAATCACCCGACTTCTACCGGTCTAATTTAGCAGGGCTAAGCATAGATACGATCCTGTCTACATAGGATTCAAGGTTCGAATTGCTAGACAAGGAGTGTTATCAATGCAGCAAGGGTTTCCAACCAACTCCTATCACGTAATGCAACAATACATATAACATGTGTAGCTAGATAATTGCTTTGAAAGTAGGAGGCTTATAATGCTCCGGGGCTTGCCTTAACCGAAAGAAGAGAGATCAAGGTTCGGCTTCAAGAACGACTCCCACGTCTTCTCCGGCTTCGTCGGACTGGACTTCCGGTTCTCGAACGGACTTCAACTTCGGGTCCCACGTCCAGCGGAACTTCACTCGTAACATGATTCTCGGCACACCTATTGCATGTATATGCATCCAATGAATTTCATGTATGCATCCAAAAATGACATGATGATTTATGGACGTGCATGAATGATGTGAAGATGAATGAAATGACATTGCAACGTTGTAAGCACAAAACCAAGTTATGTGGTGCTCTATTCAAATCACTTCAAGCTTAGGTGCAAATTTCCTCTCCGGTATTGACATGTTTAAACATTCCTAAGAAACCACTAAGTATCACAAAGTTAAGATTAAACACGAACGTAACAAGATTCCAGACATTAGTATTTACAACATATTATCAACAGTAGCTAAGAAAACTCACAACTGGAGTTCTACCAATCCAAATGACCGGAAAGAGGACATTCTGAAAATCTTATGAAATTGTCTACATTTCATTTATAAACATCTAAGCATGATTTCATCATTTACCAAGTTAAAATAGCATACATACAGAATCTGTTCTAAAAGACAGAGAGCACTTCCAAAACTGAACCCAACTTGGAACAGCTGTCATTTCTAAACTATAAGTCCAAATGCTACCAAAATTTACCAGCAACTAGTTCATGAAATTCTCAACAACTTTGCTATAGATCACCAAGCATGAAAACATCATTATCATAGGTTAATTCTTTTAACTAGCAATTCTGTCCAGAAATGGCAGAATCACTAATTTAAATAATTACTGACGATTCAAAAGTACAATTGGACCAAACTAAGTTTACCAACTTGTTGTGCATACCAAAGAAACATCAGAAAGTATAATACCAACTTCTAAATAAATTATTTAATATTCTTTTATAATTTATTTAGTTAATTAGGTGATTAAAGAAACATATAGTAAAACTATATATAAAAATCTACAAAAATTACAGTAGCTACCTAATGCTTCACATAGGCTACCATAAAAATTTCACTTCATTTTGACAAGCAAATATGGAGATATAAAAAATAACAGATGGCAGGTTTATTTCTAGCATAAATAGGAAACCCTATTGAAAAGTATCAAACAACAGATTTCATATTTTTCCTAGCATCTTTCTAACATAAGAACAACACTCACCAAGTTTCACCCTTACTGGATCTATAGAAAAATTATGAAAATTCACACAAGATCCATTCAAGCAAACAAGATAATTATATAACTCCACCAAACCACATCAAAATTGCATGAAAATTTAACCATAAGCTATTCATGGTATGAGCAGTTCACTATAAAATTTTCATGACATTTGGAGCTTCACAGAAAGAGATATCAATTTCTCCTTTTTCTTCAGGAATAAAAGAGATAAATAATAACTATTTATTTCATTACAAACCATGGCACATTTTATATTTTTATAATAAACTAGACACTATGTAGAGCACATCAAAATTTATAGCATCTCATTTGGACCTCTAAAACAGGAGATATGAATTTACAAAGTTTGAGTTCAAAACAAACATTTAAAATAACTCAAATAAAACAAAACCTTCCTCCCACTCGGGCCGGCCCAGCAGGGGCAGCTCGGCCCAGCACACGGCTCGGCCCACGGCCGGTTTGGCCCGCCAGCAACACAAGGGGGGAACACTGACAAATGGGGCCCACCCGTCAAAGGCACAGGGGCAGGGGAGCAACTCCGGCCGGCGATTGTTCGCCGCCGGTGAGCCGGCCGGCGGATTCAAGCACACCAGCGTGCTCCACTTGATAACGCGATCCGATTGAGGTACTCAGGGGCGGCTAGGGTTGGACCGAGATGGCTCGCCGCCGGCAATGGCGGGCGGCGGTGCTCGGTGGCGGCGCACCGGCGAGCACAGGGCACGGCTGCGCGCGCGGAGAGCTTCTACTCACTCAGGGAGTCACGGTGGAGCTATCAGGGCTAAGTAAGAAGCGGAGAAAAGGCGCGGGAGGTCCAGCCGCGTGCGAGGTATGGCGGAGGTGTGGCTGCTCGGTTTGCTTGGTGAGCTCGGCTAAGTGGTGCGGTGAGCAACTGAGGGAGGGACAGCAGGTGGGTGGCGTGGCGTCAAGACGAGTCGCGCGGACCAGCTGGTGGACACACGCCGGCGGGCAGCTTGCCAAGTGGCGAGCACGGCCTGGCGCTGTCGGCCACCGTGCCCAGGCCGAGATGGCCATCAGGCTTGCCATCAAAGTCTGACAGAGCATTTTGGATGACCATTATCTCACACACCAAGCCGAACTAGCAAGAGCCATAGTGTACTTGTAGAAAGAGCTACACTAGATCTTCACATAAGTCTAAAGGCGCGAGACCTAAAACAGCATGGTTAGGGAGATGCAAGGCCCCAAAGAGGTGTACCTCGAAACTGAAACAAAGTTTCAGTCAAACCGATGACTGACAGAGCAACTCCAAAGGCCTCCAACTCTCAAACCAGCTCGAACTAGATCAAGATGAAGTTGACAAAGTTGTCAAGCTACAGGTGGGCTTTAAAAGTGTCAATAAGAGTTTGAGCTAAAACATCCTGGTTTGCAAGATAAAGAGCTCCAAAGTAGTGTACCTTGAAACTGTAACTGCAGTTCTAGACTTAGAAAAATTTTCTAAGTGTTAGAACTACACTTCACACTGACTTGTGGGCCCTGTTTGAGGATTTTCTAGCCATTTTCATGAGATGGGTATATTGAGACTTTTGTTCCTTGATAAATTTCCTACAACTTTGGTAAAGGGTGCACCTCCATGCAAGGTCTCTAGATAACACTTTTAAATTGGTCAAAGCAGATCAGTACTATGGTCAAACTGGGGTCAAACTTAGTCAAATTGGATTTTGGTCAAAACATGAATATAGACCCTAGCTCATTTTGCTCCACTAACATATCAAAGATGTTTTCAAGCCCCCAAGTCACACAATTGTATCACATCTGTCATCTATACAAAACCCTAGCAGCACATACAAATCGCAATGTTGCAAAGTCATGTTTCAAGCAATGATGCACATGAAATGACGATGCTTTTGGTAATGCCATGCCATGATCATGCATTAGGAATGCATTAAGAGGCTAACTAACACCAGGGTGTTACAGTTGCGAAGGTCTCATCGGCCCTCTACCTATAGTTGCGAAGGTCCCATGAGTTCCTAGGCCGAGTGTACGTACCTTGGAAGTGACCGACAAAGACAGAGCGAAGGTCACCCCAGCAGCGGATGCTGCTGGGCTCGAGCTGCTGGAGCAAAGCTCTAGTCGAGCTCGACATAAGCAGGGGAAGGTACTGGACGGCGAAGTCATCATCCGACCCCCCGGCCTTCATGGTGAGGCGATAGTCCTCGAGCTAATGGTCTGGGTTGGTCTTGCCATCATACTTGGAGATGAGCATCAGCGGCCGGAACCACCTAGGGGTAGGGGGCTGCTCGGATCGCCACCCCGAACATCTAGGGGCCAAAGTGATCCAGGGCGCTGCCCCCTACCTCTCACTCTAGAGTGTGGGACTATGCCTGAGCATGGTGCCTAGCCTCAATGGTGTCTCAAATGTCGCATCTGGCACTGACTCGATGACGCATGAGAGGCCGCCGTGGGGAAAGCTCATGCCTTCGCTCCTGATGGGGCTTGGCACCCCTAGTCTGCAGACGACCAGAGCTATTGTCAGAGGAGTCACCATTGCTTCCACCCATCGGTAGGGCGTGCGTGTTGGAGCGATCCCCATTAGTGGTAGTCATCAGCTGGGACGGTCTGGCCCGACGCCAGGAAGTAGAGCTCTCGGCCTGCTCCTCGAGGGCGACGCGGAGAAGTCACCTCGCCTCGTGCAACTGCTCGTTGGTCTTTGAGTCTTGTGTGTCAGAGATGTCCTCCAGCCGGTAGGCGGTGGCTGCCATGTTGTAGGCCGCTCGGGGGAAGCGCAGGGTGCTAGCAGCCCCCGTGCGGGCGTCATCGTTGCCGAGAGGCTGCGTGGCTTATTGCCATGCAAAGTCCCGCCTTTGGCACTCGAGCTCTTCCTCGTCAGCCTTCAGGTCCACCTATAGAGCCTGCTATGATAGAACTGCCTAATTTATACAAGTTAAAGTACGACTGCCCCGTTTAACACGTTGACACTCACATACTTGCACTCATATAAACCCGGTAGTCCGCCGAGTGTCACGCAAGACCTCGGTAAATCAACTTCACAACCAAGATCACATAATTAAACAAATACACATCACATACACGGAGTTGCAGCAGAAATAATATTACAAATGAGTTCACAAATAAGAGTACAAGTTTGGGTTTCAAAACCAATGAGGGAAAACAACGTAGCTTTCAAATGATTATAATAACATATGTTCCAAATACATTACTAGCATAAGTGACATCCTCTGACAAAAGCATAAGATGATAATACTATATAGAATCAACGAGCCCATCGGCAGTTAGCCACCATCTTCAGCAGGTCAAGAACTGCACCTGCAACATGGTGGGATAAACCTCGAGTACGAGGGGTACTCAGCTAGACTTACCCGTCATAAACCAAAAATAAATGATACCAAGGAGTATGCAAGGCTGATATATAAGTGGAGCTCGCTTGACAACATTTTGCAGAAAAGCTTATGTAACAGAGAAGAAACCTTTCCTTTCTTAGTAGCAAATTATTAATATTAACCTATCATCTAGATTAGCACCTGTACTAGAGCAATCGCTTGATTAAGATACAAACATAAACAACCATATCAGGTGTAGTAAAGCCATCATCATCAGCATCATCTTAACCATCAAGTGCACTTAGTGTTACTACAATGGAGAAGCTCCATCAAGTTTCTCACTATCTGGGAGAGACAGCGACTCAAATCGATTCTTACCCAGCTGGGAAATTATTCCTAACACAAACCTAGGAAACCAGATCAACGGCCCCTTAGGTCACCTTTGGTACAACTCAGGAACCAACTTCACGGGTCCGATCAGTGCCGCACTCTCAAGGGCGACACTCTACCAGGAAGTTCAGGACTCTAACCTGCCCTTGGACTCGTGCCAATGTCCCCCCTCACATTCTTACTACCTCTAGAGTGCGCACTTCCACTTATCGACTTTCGGCCTGAGTTGAGCTACTCAGTTTCGCGGTCGGAACGACTTATCCTACTAGCTAAATGTTAGGCATGTGTTTAAAATAAAAAGAGGGCCTCCATGCCTTAGTCCTTAATCAACACAGACGGGGATGGAACCACACAAGACCTCCTTGTCTTGTTTCACTATCGACATACCGTCCAATCGTGACTAGATATCTCATAGGTGACAGGAAATCACCCGATTTCTACCGACTAAGCACGACTAAGTATATATATTTGATCCTGGACCGACATAGGGTTCAATGTATATATATGTGGACAAGGAAGATATATGCATCAAGTGTTTTCATCCAACTCCTACAACCTAATGCATCAAACATAAATAACTCAATTTGATATTTATAAAAACATAGGAGGCTTAGAATGCTATGGGGCTTGCCTGGGATCCGACACAAGTCAGTTCAGTTAGCTTGCACCGTCTTGGTGACATCTCTGGTCCTAACACTTGCTTAGTCCTTCCATCTTCAGGATAGGTCTACCCGTCTTCGGGTTTGGCTCCAATATCACGTCCTTCACGTGGTTCATCTAGCGTACCTAAATGAGCTGCAAGATGCAAGTGCATGAATATGAAGAATAGCAATATGAGATGCATCACATAAGAGCATTCAAGACAAGCACAAGATTATGCAAGACATAGCCACTTATAGTTATTTAACTAAACATCACACAACTTATTATAAATAGATAGCAAGTACATTAGGCATGGCACACAAGTTCCACAAGGTCTCAGTTGAATTAACTTAACCACCACCAAAAGGCATGAGCCACACTTAGCAACACACAAAACAAACAACTATAACTAGAATCTGTCATTTTCTGGACTTCAAACAGCAGCTACATATTTTGGCCATAACTAGAGTTATACACATTCAACAAATATTAAACAAGACTTTCTGGAAAGCTTATGAAATTGTGTACAACTTTCTTATAAACCTCTCAAGCTAATTCAACAGCTATCAAAGTCAAACACACAAATTTCTCAGATCTGTTCTGGAATTCCAGAGAGCAAGCACTTCTGACTACAAACTTCAAACAGTCATAACTCATAAACTATTTAGCCTATTGCTATGAAATTTTGACACAAGCAAGATAAGTAAGTTATCTACAACTTTGTTATAAATAAGTTTCACAGAAAACATCATTTTCCTCATGCAATTTGCTCAACAACAAAAACTGTACCAAAAGCCACTTACTGAAAATATAGAGCAAAATAATATTTCACTACATACAAGAAATGGAATCTGGGCACAACCAATGTTACCAACAGTTTACATATATCAAAAGTATGCTAGAAAATATAATGTTCAAGCCCAAATAAATTCTTTACATGCCTTTATTAACTTATTTGGATAATTAAGTAAAATAATAAACATATATCAAAAGTGCATAGTAAATTCTGAAAAAATTACAGTAGCTCACATATACTCCGAATGGTCTACTATACAAATTTCATGCTATTTGAATGAGCATAGCAGCCTCTATGAAAAAGACAACTTGATATTGCAAGAAATCATGTGAGAGTAAGATAAATCTAAAGATCCATATTTTCTATAAGCACATGGCCATATTAAGTGTTCTTAGGTCACAACATCATCATGCAAAGCAAAGGAGCCATATTTCACATTTTTGCATATATATATATACATTATTTATAATTCATTTAAAACTATGTATCAAGCTCCAAGCAAGTTAAATCCATAACTCAACCATATTGCATCCAATGGACCTAAAATTTTTACCACAGCACACACATGGTATCAGTAGCCTATTATAAAAATTTCACAACAATTGGAGCACCACAACTACAGATATGAAAATAACAAGAAAAATAAGTTAAAATTACCTATTTAACAAGATTAAATCAAAACATTATAAAAATAGTACACAACTAGCATGTTTAATATTTTTCTTAGCTAGAGCATATCATCACCAGATTAATACAACTAGAATTATGATTTTTGGACTTCTATAACTCAAGATATGCGTCTGACAAACTTAAAATAATTTCTAAAAGCACTTTACAAGAATAAATAAAAATAGCAAAAACTTCTACTAACATATATCATATTATGACTCTACTGTGTAGATGTACTCACAAGGATTCTAAAAAGTCCTCATTTGCTATTTTACAATTTATCTATGAATTACTGTGAATTTCGAAAGTTCAGCTGATTTCCTGCAAATAGGTCCTTAATGGCACTATTCATCCGAGTCTATAGCTTTGCAGTTAGGCCCTTCCCTTTTGTCGAATTCTTGCGCGAAGCCCCTGGTCGCGGTTTTGAAATAGAGGACGCGCGGGAGAGGCCGGTTCCAGCCGGAGAAGGCTCGTCGACGACAGCGGAGTAGCGGGGAAGGCGCCACGGGGGCAAACTTTCGAACACGTGGTGCATGTCGAAGTGGGCAGGGTGGGCGTCAGTTTTGGGCCTCCTACGGGCCGAATCTGAACATGGGCCCAATACGAGGTTTGTTGTACACTTGATGCTCTCCGACTTTCATTAAGGGTCATGACCATTAGAGTCACAAATTAGTGAGTAATTAGCTCCAAACATGGTAGTGTGAAGCTGTTGACAGTGATTAGGGAAACACAAAGTCGATTGTCAAAACTAAGTTAAATTGAGTCCAACTTTTTGCATGCTCTTTCCGAAGTATAAGCTTCAACTTTTATTTTTGGATCAAACTTTGTTGCTTAACAAAAACTTGAATGTGGCCTGCCAACATAATGACCTTCACTATACTTTTGGAGGCTGATTTTAGTAGCAAATTCAAATTTTGAGCCTCTGTTTGACTTACTTCCAAGCTGATTCGGGTATGTTCCAAAAACAAAGTTTGTTGTGCTCAAACTAAACTACAACTTTTATTAGAGGATCTTTGATTGGTTCAGCCTAGTTAGGAAGATGCAAAGCTCCAAACTAGGGTACCCGAAACTAAAACATCAATCACATTCTTGGGCTCCAAAATAGCTCTGCATTAAATCTTGTGAGCTCCATTTGACTAGGTTAGGGACCAAACTAGCTCTTGACCCTTAAACAAAGTTTGTTCTACATAACATAGAATACAAATTTTATTTAAGGTCCAACTCACCACTAGTACAGAAACTATTGTTTCACCTAATTCAAGGCAGTATCAGGAATATGCTTAAAACTAGGGTTTTAGGCCGATTGGGGCATTTTCTTGACATTTTCTCAACATGAATCTTTCATAACTTTTTTGTAGAGTTTAACTAGAGTCCTTTGGGTAAGGTTGCAAGGTTTGGTTGACATCCCATGTTTCTATTTCCTTAATGAAGCAATTTAAGTAAAAATGTAACTTATCATTTCATGTGACTTTTTGATTCCAAACTTCACGAAACTTTTCTAGTGATCCATGTAGATGGAAATTGCTATGAGACACATGAAGGAGGCTCCATCAACATCACTCAAGCATACATTTTGAAAGGGCAACATGTAAGCAAAGGTGTGTTGTCCAAATTTAAGTTGGGCTCCTTTCAAAGAGAAGAGGCTTCAACTCACTTGTCACCATTCCAATATTATGGTTCAAACACATGATCATCACTAGATAGTGCTCAATTAAGTCTAAGCTTAGCAAGTGGCAAACACCTAGGATGTTACACCTGCATGCGAGCGGCCTTCTCTCAAAGGTAGTTTGCATGGCTACAGGGACTCTGGTCCGGCGGTGTGAGCTCAAGCGCCTCCTCAATGGGAATCTCACCGTCAATGTGGTAGCACATGCATGGCGGGGCATAGCAGTCGATGTCATCGGGTCGTACTTCGGGCCATTCCCCGAGAGGATCTCAAGGAAGGTGCACAGCGAGAGGACGTCGGCCCCCGTGGTGCTAGAGAGATGGCACTCCATGGCGCCTCACGGCTAATGAGGTGCTCCAGCTCTAACTGGAAGGAGGCCACCGCATTTTGGATCCCAAAAGGTAGGTCCAAGAGGTAGTACCAGAAGCGGTTGGGTGGCGGGAGCACCTCGTCGGTGGCCATCTGGTGGTGGATGTTGGCCCGCATGTAGAACATCTAGCGGCGGTCCAACACGGTGGGGTGAGAACCCAAAACACGCCCGATCTGCTAGGCTAGGACCTCAAGATATGCTCCTAGGAGGACCAACGGTGGGGGCGGCACCGAAAGCTCGCTGCTCGCCGGTGTAGCCCCATTGAGCGGACGAAGCTCTCCATAGCATTCAGTGACGTAGGCCAGGCTCCCAAAGTTGAGGACTTGGCCCGAAGTGAAGGCGCCAGCTATGATGAAGAATTCACGGCCCGAAGCGAAGGCGCCAGCTATGATGAAGAATTCACGGGGAAGCGGACACCGCTGTCTAGAGCGACACTGCTCACTCCGGCGATGAGGCAGGTGGCTTCGGCCACCGTAGAGACCGAATCGCACTTGACACAGCCCCCTACCTGGTGTGCCAGCTATCACAGAGTCAGAACCATGACAAGCATTGTTGTTCGAGTTGGTGTTAGAGTACATGCCTGCGGTGGCTCAGGTGGACTCAAGAGCACAAAAATCACAGAGAGGACACAACGGTTTATCCTAGATCGGGTTGATCGATGCCCTATGTCCAGCAGCTGATGACCCTTATACTCAAGAGCACCCAAAATCAGTGGGTTACAACAGAGTGTATAGAAGGAAGAGAGAGATTTGGTAGGGGATTAGCTCGGTGCTAATCCTGAGGTTGCCTCACGACCGGTGGAGCCTTCCCTCATTAGAGAGGAGGAAGACGATAGGTGTGGTGGAGGAGCTCTCGGTGCCCCTCTCTCTGGGTTGCTCTGCTCTTGATACTAAGCAAGAATGGATGGATGGAATGAGGAATCGAATGATCTGTCTAGGATCGTCCTCCCCCTCTAGGATCCGACCTTACCCCTTATATATCAAGATAGGTCGGGTACATGGCATTTTGGGGGGGTTGAGCCTATGGTCTACATGTGTTGGAGTCCAGGAGGGTCTTGCAGTGGCGCTCGGTGGACCGTGGTGATGTCGTGGAGCCAAAGAAGCCCTGGGCATCGTCTGGCTACTCTGTTCTGACACTTTGCGTGTTAGGCTGTGTCGGCTTGGACTAGCCTCCCCTAAGTGGACCTTCTAGAGTCTTCATGGTGGCAAAGGAGGTCAGCTCTGGGGGCTAACACGTGGGCCCAGGAGCCCTCGATCCGCTAGAGGCCAAGGAAAAACTTGTCTTCTTGTCCCACACCCCGTGTGTGACCCTGTCGGGGGAGTGACCGGTAAGGCCGAGCCCAAAGTGCTGCATCGAGGAGTCCCCAAGCCTCAATGGCTCGGGGCATGTTGTCTTGTGCCCAGGCCTTGGCTGGCACTATGGCTGGGTAGGAGCCGAGGGATGAGCTCAGGTTTCTCATCAATCGAGAGCTTGAGGCTCAGACGAGCCCCCAAGCCCTGAGCAGAGGTGTTGGGGTACTCAAGCTTGGGCAAGTTCCTTAGTCTGAGCGTGTGCGCGAGCGTACCCGGTGGGTATAGCCCCTGAGCCCCTGGGCGATCCTAGAGGGGTTGGTTGGGGGTCTCTTTGGTCAGGAACCATAGATCCCAAGGCTTAACATACCCATATGTTAGGATCTCATCACCGCACGTGTGGAAGATCAATGGTGCGCAGCCTAGAAGTGGTGGCATAGGCTTCGAGGCAACCTATCAAGTGTAGATTGCTACAAAGATTGCGGTGAATCTACATGATGGTGGCAACTTTGAGGCATCAAGGGGAACAACCGCCACTGTATGGTGAGTGTTGCATTGCACTTGAAATTTGTAGGGTTATGATGTATTTCTCTTGTTGCATTGCTTGTTTGGTGAGAAAATTTTCATTCTTTTTACAACTAGGGTTTCATACATGAGATGATTTGCTGCAGATTAGGTATAATGTTGAATGATATTTGGTTTTGTTACTAAAGGCAATGATGATGAAAATTTCACAATTGAGATGCATCATGATGGGTTTGTTGTTGGTCATGGTTCTAATAGAGCTTATGTAGATGAGAAAGTGAGCAAATCGTTTCATCAGGTAGAGGTAGATACATGGTCTCCCCTCTGGATATATGATCTTGTTTATCAAATGTGCAACCCAAAGAGTAGGACCTTAAAGGTTTATTGGCTACAACCTAGGAAGGATCTATCAGATAGGCTTAGAATAGTTACTTCTGATTCAAACACTCTAGTTATGGCCTCATTGGTTCACAAGGTTAAGAATTTTGTGTTGTATTTGAACCATGATGACATGCCTGGTAAGATTGGGATGACATTGTTGCAAACCTTGTGTGTTCAATGCTTGTTGGTGTGCTTAACTCACATTTCTATCCACCAACTATCATATAACAACTGCTAAAATAAACACCGAACCTAGACATAGGGCTTTAGAACAAATAATTTCCACAAGTTTTGGTGTTTGGCTATTTGCAGGAGGGCATTCAAGGAATAAATAGAAAATACATTCAAAATGTGCAAAGAAACCAAAGCAGAATACCGTACTATGCAAAGCAAAAGAGCCCAAGCGAAGAAGGCCCACTTACCAGAAGAGTCATGGCTTGAAAAAGAGGAGAACAAAGACAAACCCAAATCAAATCACTTCTTCTCAGCGAAAGCACTACACAGGCCCACTATAGAAGCCCAAAGAGCTCACTCACCAAAAATGGGCCAATTTGGCCACAATAAGGGAGCGGCCGCTCCCAGGGGGCGCCCATCCCCATTTTTGGCCCGATCAGGCCCAAACTTCGCGGGCTGCTTCTTACTGCCTCTCCAAATGTTGGTTGCATGTGTTCCACAAAAGAAGTGGTATGGAGGATGGCGGTTTGCTCAAGGTAGGAAAGCATGCAAGGAAGAGAAACTCCATTCCATCTCTACCATCCATCCTATGATGGTGTGATCCAAGGGCTGTGGTGAAGAGGCACACAAATCATTGACATGGCACATTAAGTGGCCTCCACTCCTCCTCTCAACCTATAAATACCCCCTCACTCCCTCTCATTCAACACAACACACAAGGCAAAGAACACACCTCACTTGAGTTAGAGCAACACTCCAAAGGGCTTAGGCCCTAGTAGCTAGCTAGAGTAGTAAGGGATAGATGCGAGGAAGAGTTTGGGGAAGCACCAGGCTTGTCGGTGTCTCCCCACCTTGTACCTCAATGAGCACTTGTACTCCAATGGGTTTTCCCGCTAAGTGAGTGTTCATGGTTCTTTTGGTTATAAAGTCTTTGATTAGTTAAGCTATACTCTTACTTGTTTGCGAGTTTGTCATCCGCTCTCATAGCGGATACTCTAGTAGAGGGCCCTGATAAAGACGGATAACCCTGATCGACGCTAGAGTAGTAGTCGATAAGTGTAGACGTGGTGTCTAGGCTAGAGGCTACCTTTGTTTGCCTCATTCCCTATGGTTGAGGGGTAGACGGCAAGTGGTGACAGCCCTATCCATCCCTCATATTTCCCCACATCCAGGTTCGACGCCGGCTACAGGCCGGATTCGACTGGCTGACCAGTTGCAACTCGGTGCCCAAAGTAAGCAAGTAAAAGTAAAGTTTATCTACCCATAGACCCTATTACCATAGGAATCCATCTCAACCTTTACAAACTCTACCCTTATGTAGTCCTTGGATCAACTAGCTAGAAAGTATCTCTGTTCCCTATGAAAAATATGATACCTTGAATATTTTTGGGTGAAATGCTACAACGGTAATTCCGTGCGATTGCGGATTATTTCTGTATGCGTTAAGAAATACCAACAAGCATTTCTAGCACCATTGCCAAGGAACGGTTGCTATTTTCTTTGAACCTAATTCATCCTCATATTTGTATCTTTTCTTTTTTCTTGTATAAAAAATATATTTTCACCATGAAAACCACTCCTATCCAATACCGGTCCGTTTCAAGGGCGAGTTCTCTGAGCCACCACCAAAACTAAACCGTTCATCTAGCAGTGGACTCCGCCCTAGTTTTATAGCCATGTTTCGGGCACAACCCTTCTTGGGGCATTATAGTGAAAACCCTTGCAATCACCTGCTAGAGTTCAAGGAAATGTGTCCATGCCTGAGAACTTCGGGCATAACACGAGAAACTTTAAAGTAGAAATTGTTTTCCTTCTCTCTCTCACGGGAAAGGCGAAGCAATGGTACACACATGCCATAGAAAGTGCGAATGGGGGTTGGGATGAACTTAAGGACAAGTTTTGTCTTGTATTTTCCCCATGTCCCATATCGTCTCTCTACCAAGGGCGATCTTTGACTTTGAGCAGCGTGAGAAGGAGTCTATAGGTGCAGCCTAGGTCAGGTTTTCAATGTTAATACATGCCGCCCTAGATTTGTCTTTACCAGATAGCATATTGCTACGATTGTTTTGTTTGTGTATCAACACACATGCTGACCTATGCCTAAACATGACTGCAGGAGGTCGTTTCACACACAAACCTATGATGGAACAAGTAAAATTCCTTGAAAACTTCATATTCAGACACACTTCTTCCGTCATAAGATCCAAACCCCTCCAGGCAAAGTTATGTCAAGTGTTGAGGAGTCCTCATCAGTCGAATCCAAACCCATACCATCCCTAGATTCGACTAATGAGCCCTCACCCGAACCATGAACACTGAAGGAAAGAGTGATCCATCCTTCGGAGTTCCCTATGAAATTCAGGGATTTTGGCAATACCTCAAAATATGTTGGGCACGAAAAGCTTACACATCCTTCTGAGGAAGTTTCCCTTAAAATAGAGCCATAAAAGGAATGGTTGTTGGAAGTAAAACGTTCTTCTAAAGCAATTCAGATTCTTTCATCTTCCATGACCATGCCTTGTTTATTAAGGGAAACAAACATAGAAGCCATGTACAACCCCATAGTCGGGACCAACACCATGTCAAAATTCCTAGTGAAAAACCTTTTGGGTAACATGCCGCTAGTGCTGACCAACAAACTCTTCAAAAGTCCCTCAAGACTCATCTTTGAGTGTAGTAGGATTGTTAAGGACGTGCCAATTGAAATTAATGAAACCGAGGTTCACTTAGATTTCTACATCTTTGCCATCCTCGACTTTGAACTTCTCATAGGCTACCCCTTTGAAAAACTTTTTCAAGAAAAATCTTCGCATAGGAGCCTTAACGAAGAGTTTGGGAAAACTGCTTCTGCCACTCACTCAGAAAACCCCAAGGTGAAGCATTATCCCAACCATAACTCGTCCATGGAGGTAAAGTTCATTTCCCTGTTCATTTCACCTAGGCTTTCTGGTGAAACTGAACATCCATCACCAACCTCGCTTAAACGTAAGCCATGTCCCTCTGGCCATAAAACCGTTATTCTCGATAATGATCAAGGTTCAACGTTATTTCCACACGATATATCTCTTGAGAATAAAAACTTTTATGCCATGGACATGTTGCTTAGTACCCCGTGCCCCTACGAGGATCCCAACCATCCCCTGATCCTCGCTTCAAAACTTTTTAGGAGGACGATTGTGGATGCTTTTGTCTACCATAAATATTGCAAATCTCGTGGATACACTATGAAACTAACCTTGCAACTTAAACTTCAACGCTCAATGCCTGGTGGTGAAGTTAGGATCTAAACCACCATTGTTAGCTACAAAATGTAGTTCCCAAGGTCAAGCTTATGACCATAAACAAAGCACTGTCGAGAGATACCCTAAATTATCATAAAACAAAAAAGGGGGTTATTATTATAGAAAAAACAACTGTCCTATTAATAAAAAGCAAGAACATGTTCTCAGGTTAGTATGCACCTTCAGGTATTCATGTGTGTTAACCCTTTCAAGTTAAGATCAAGAAGAACAGGGACACACGATGCATGAAAACATGAGAGCCGCATCGATTACATGCCTTGATGATCTTTGGTAAGGAGACCCTAATCCTGCACACTTGACTTTCACACAAAAGTCCAAGTGCGGGGAAGGATAGTGAGAGTCCCAAAGTTACATATACAGCAATGATCATCCTGCTTTAAAAGAGATGATGATGTTAGCTCAACCTTGCTATATATATAAAAAATTCATTAAAAAATGATGATGAGATAAAAATATAAATGATAAAAGGAGAGAGAAAAGAAAAATGGTATAGAAAAAAACTAAATGTTCACCAACCCATTTACTCATTGATGTCTCCATATGAAATGTGCTCATACAAGTTCATGCTTCCCTTATTTATGTTGTAGTGCTCTAGTTTGGATGTAATCACTAGTAGTATATCTATAGATCTTTTTAAATTAAGCATGGTGCTTATTAGGTTAAAATGACCTCCTTTAATCAAAATTAGACATGGTATTTAATCTTGGTCAATGAACTGAGTATTACTTTCATAAACAATAGAAGTAATCTACTATAGAGATAAATCAGGGCTATGTTTATTTTTGCAAACTTTACCGTAGTCTTGTTTATGCTAAATAATAAAAAGTTGGTTGAACACATAAAACAAAATAAAAAAATTAATAATAATAGTAATAATAAATAAAAATCGTAATAAAATTAAGGCTCCCTAGTGTTTTTGACTAGTAGAGCCTTGTTTGTTTCCACTTTTGTTTCTCTTTATCAAATAAAACAGGTACAAGCATAAGTGTGGGGAGATTTCTTGAGCATAACTAACACACATTCGAGATCTCTCCCAACATATTGCACAACATCGAATGATCTAACGTGCAGGACAGAACAAATGGCTTTAGAGAGGATTGGCTAAACCCCTGGTTTAGCCAAACCATTTCTAACTCTCCATAGCTCATTCATCTTTAACGATGGTTCGTTGTAACACCCTAAATTTTGCCTCATTTCAAAATAGGAGAATTTGGATTTAATTCTGCATTTTATGAACATTTAAATATAGAAAAGTAATAATTTTTATTAAATTAAAAGCAACTATAAGGCATAGGTACATGACTGTGCATACATGCTGCTACATTTATTTTGTATTGATTGCTTATTTCAAAACTCAAGAGAAATAATTCAAAATCAAAATTTAAAATGCTCTTGGGAAAAAGAAAAGGGAAAAGGAAAACTTTCCCTCTCCCCCTCGGCCTTCAGGCCAACGCGCACAGAAGCCCACCTCCTTCACTCCCGCGAAGTCGCCCTCCATCCCCGCTATTGGGCTGGCCCAGCAAACGAGCGCAGCGCCCTTCCTCTCTATCTAGCTGACGCCGCGGCCCACGCTGTGTGTCACCGCCACCCAGGGCCCACGTGTAAGCGACGGAGCCGTCATCTTCATCCTCAAGTAGCCGGACTCGCCCCTTTCCTTAATCACCATCGCCAAATCCTCAATCCAATCTCCTCTTTTCCTTGCTAGAGCACCCTGGAGGCTATTTAAGTCGACGCCCTGCAACCGCTGCCTCCATGTTATGCTCTCGCCGCCACTAATTCCATCCCGAGCACACAAAACCCTAACTCGCACTCTAAGCTCGAGCGCACACCATTCGTCTCTTTCATCACCACCGTAAGCACTAGTTGGGCTTTGCGTCACATTTGCGAAGTTGTTGAGCTCCTTCTCATCATTTTTCATGTTTTGGTTCACTTATTTTGCGACACCGTACTTTGCAGGATCACCTTGCCGCCATCTCGAGCCATACACTGACCCCGATCCGTCCCCGCCTCCCTTTTTCTTCACCGGTGAGTTCTCCTCGAGCTTCTCATTCGTTTGGTACCAGTCGCGTGTCAAATGGTGGCCGAAAACATCCGATTGGGTTGCACCAGCGAGATTCCTCGCCGTCGGCCATGGAAGCCGCCGTGCTGTTCATCTTCCCCAGCCGGCCAGCCCTCTCCTCCCTCCATCTTATAATCTCAGCCGTCCATTTTAAATTCGACGGCCAGAAATCAAGAATACCCCTTCGCCTGGCTATTTTGCTAAAGAGACCCTAACTTCTTTCTTAATTCTGCCCACGGTCTCTGGTCTGATTTAAATCTGATTTTGGATTTGTTTTAATTCAAAAATAAGATATAATTATTTACAAAATTGCCATTATCTTAAATTGCTTATAAAATGCTCATTTTAACTCCGATTTGACCCATTCAAGTCGTGTTAGATTCGTAATTACGTAATCTATCTGTTAGTATCACTGTTAATCATGTTTTCAACATTTAAAATTTGAGGTCATATTTGTTCTATTATTTTACAATGGAAAATCTTGTTTAATTCGTATCTTTTTTTTGCTATAGCTCCGATTTGCGTGCAATTCGCGTCTATTTGATCGAAGCGAGACATATAATCATTTTACAAACTTTTCAATTTGTTTTGCTACTATTGGTGCACTGTTCTAATTATATCTCTTGTTTGTTTTGTGCATGATTGCCTATGAATGCTTGTATGTTGATGTATTATCAAGTATAGACGGTGAGCGGTTCATGAGCGATTAGGAGCAATATTTTGAAGAGCAGGACCAGCAGGAGCTATACTTTGATCAAGGCAAGTATAATATGGGATCATCCTAGACTTCCTATTCACTTTAACCACATAAATTCATATTGCATGTGTCTACCTTGAATGCCATTAAGGATTTCCTAGCTTTGAACTATACCTTGTCACCTATGGGATTTTGCATTGGGTAGCTTGTAACACCTCGGGTGTTTAGCTTCCATAATTGCATTGTATATCTCATTATGCTGTACTTGGTTTGCAACATTATTGGGTGTTTTAGGGTTTTGGTTTGTTTCCAATCATATGACCCTAGGATTTTTGTGTAACTAAGGGGTAGGGTGGCTAATTATATCCTACAATACCTTAATCTCACTTAGAGTAACTAATGGAGCAATGTTCATGTTGACAAAAATTACCAAAATGCCCTACAATGTGTTGTTGACCAGCATTAGGCCCTAGAATGCCTTAGTTTGACCAATTAAAAAATCTAGCTTAGAGACCTTTCATAGAGGAGCACCCTTAATCAAAGTTGTAGGGAATTTCATGGGGAACAAAAGTCTCAATATGGCCATCTCATGAAAATGATTAGAACATGCTCAAAAATGGCCCACAAGTCAGCTAGAGGGGCTGCCCCAGCACTTAGAAAATTTCTAAGTCTAGAAAGTGATCCTTCAGTTTGATGGTGGCCTACTTTCGGAGCTTGTAGTTTGCAAACCAGACCAAACCAGCCCCAACTCATGTTGACACTTTTGTAGTACCCACTTAGCTCTACAATTTTGTCAACATCATCATCACCTAGTTCTAAATGGGTTAGGAGATATGGTGCTTGGAAAAATGGGTTTCAGTCGGTTAGTTAACTGAAACTCAGTTTTAGTTTTTGGGTACCTCACTTTAGGACGCTATATCTCAATAACTAAGCCAAACCAGCCCTGGAGCCAATTGACAAAGTTATAGGCCTCACGTAGCTCTACCAAATTAATGTTGTCGTCCTCTGCTAATTCGAGCTCGTTTGCGAGTTAATCGACGTCAAAAATTCGCTGTCAGACCACTGTCGGGCTCCATTTCAGACGAACAGACAGCAACGCTGCCGTGGCAACCGTGCAGAGCATGGTGGCCGCGTGGCGCTCGCGCCCTGCCGTCGCCTCCACGTCGCAAGCACATGCGCGGGCGTGAAGATGGAGCCGACACCTCAACCCCCACCACTCGCGCTTTCCCCCCTCCATTCCATCGCCCTCCTTCCCCGACGAGCAGCGCCACCCCAGACCTCGCCACGGCCGTGCGAGCTCACCACCGCACCGCAGCCTACCAAACCTCACCCATAGCTCCGCCTTAGACTCCTCGACCTCCCCTCCCTCTTGCTTGAGTCAATCTCGTGGAGGTAAGGACGCATTGTCAATTCTTTTCCACCCGGAGCTCACCGGAGCGTCACCGTCGCCACGGTCCACCGTGGCCAGCTCACCTCCATCGTTCTCCTCCTTCCCTGACCCCCGTTCCCACTTCCTCAACCCGTGTGGATGCTCGTGGTTAGACGTTATCGCCGGAAACCGTCCATGCGAATCGGAACGGCCCGCGGGTGCGTCGCGCTCTAGCCGCGCCCGCCATGGCCACCCATGGCAAGCCGCCACAGCTAGCCTCGTCGTGACCGTCTCTGCCATCCCTAGTGCGCGCATGGGGATCTCCTTGAGCCGTAGTACTCCCTTGGATCATGTAGCCCCGTATCTCTTCGTAGTTCGTCGGGAACACTAGCCTCGCCAGAGCGCTCTGTGCGCCGCCGCTGCTCGGTGCACGTGGACCGGCCTCTCTGTCGCGCCACCATCCCTCCTGAGCACCTCATCTTCTCCGTCATTGCTCACTGATCCTTTTCCCTCGCTGTATTGTCGTTCGGGGTCACCGGAGATGACCGGAGCATGGCAGCCTACCTCCGCCGTCCACCATGAACAACGGCGAGGTAGCTCCGGTGCAGTAGAGTTAGGGAAAAAGGGATGCCTAGATTCGGGTTGGCACTGGGAGCACGCTAGGATGTCCATCTCCGTCGGGCGGGTCACCGGCGGCGAGATACGCCGGTCAGAGCTCCTCCCCTGCTTGCTATCGTTGAAGAGTGGGGACAGCCTGTCGGCACACGCGCGTGGGCGGGAGCTGGAGCAGGCCACGTGTGTTGGGCCGCGCCGACGGGTTGGGCTGGCCCAATAGCCGGTTTAGATTTTTGTAAATCTTATTTCCTTATTTATTTCACAGTTCTGAATATTGTTTTGTAAAATTCATATCTTAAGCCATATAGCTCCAAATGAGGTGATTCTAATTGTGTTTCGTTCTAGATAAAGTGTAGTATTTAGGAAAAATATTAAATGTATATGTGATGTTTAGTTTCGGGGAGATTTAAATAGGTCTTTGAAATGTGTTTTAAAATGAAGGCAAATTTGTTAAATAGATAACTTGAGTTGTAGTGTTCCAAAAATTATGAAATTTGTTGGGTATGCTATTTCATATCTATACTAGCTCTGGTAAAAATTTGGGCACTAGTGCTTGAGTACTTTTCAAGTTATGATGATATCATTTTTTTTAAGAAATACTTGAATGAATTTTAGTAAATTTTCTACATGTGCAATGTTCATATAAATTTTTGGAGAGTGTCCTGGTACCCTAAAGTGTTTAAGAAAAATATGAATTCTGTTGTTTGATACTTTTCAATGTAATTTGTTAATTATACAAAAATCAGCCTTTTTGGCTTGTGAATTTTGTGTAGGGAGTTTCTGTGAATAACTTTAGTTCAAATTTTTACAGTAGTCTCTTTTTGGTTCAGAGAATCTCCTGTAATTTTTGTAGCATTTTATGAGCAGTTTACATATATGATTAAAATTCCACTTAATTGATTAAGTAAATTAAGAAAGGGGTGTAAATAAATATTCTAGGTGGGCACACCTTATTTTCTGATGTTTTTGTGACCTGTGTGAACTTTTGGTAACATTAGTTTGGTCTTAGAGGAAGTTTGCCACATAAATAAATATTTATTCTTCACAATTCTAGGTTTTCTGGACAGCTGGTAGTATCTTTGGGGTTGACCCTTAATAAAGGTGTTTTCTGGAAAACTTGTGAATACCAAAGTTGTAGTAAACTTGATAAACTAGCTTGTGTCAAAATTTGGGGGCAATTGGCTTAGTAGTTTAGGAGTTATTGCTGTTTTAAGTGACTGTCCAGAAATGACTACTCTCTGTTTAGAGAGGATAGATTTCTGGAACTTTGGAAATTCGACCTAGAAAACTTAGGAATTAAGGGTTGAGGTCTGAAAATGATTTGTAGGGTATTTTATAAGCTTTCCAGATTGTATTGGATCATATCTTTTGGAGTTAGGAATCTTCAGCTATGATAGAAACATTCAGCTACTGTCCAGAATGTCTTGCTTTGATATTTGTGTTTGGATGTGGTAACTTAAGTAAAGTTGTTCTTGTGATTGTTAGGTGTTAGGGCCTTAACAGAGGAGGAACAGCTATATCTTAGGTTGAGTAGATTAGGTGAGTACTTCTCTACTGGAGAGGAAATTTGTAGTTAATAATTGAAGTGATTTGAATAGAGCTTTAGCAGTGGTTGTAATGCATTTCATTCCGAGCATGTTGCATCCTTCATTATGCATCCATGAAATTTATTATGCACTCATGCAATAGGTGTTCCGGAGGGGGTGACTCTCCTCAAGTTCGAGCAAGCGGTCCCAGAGGAAATCCAGGAGCAGCCGGAGCAGCCAGAGGAACCAGCCGGCGACGAAGTTCCTGCAGGAGATCTGCCCGAGTGTCCTGATCACCGGCCATCTACCTTTCTAAAAGGCAAGCCCCGGTGCATGCTGATCCTATTGTTTTATAAAGCAATCTTGAGTACTTTTAATTGTTTACTAAATTAAGTTGTAGGAGTTGTATGAAAACACTTGCTGCATTACACCCGTCCTTGTCCAGATATCGTACTTAACCCTACATTAGGTTTAGGCACGTGTCAATGCTTAGCCCTGCATAGTCCGGTAGAAGTCGGGTGATTTCCGATCATCCGCGAGATGTAGGAATGGGTCACGAGTGGCTATATGGCTATCGTGGATGGAACCATGCCTTAAAATGAATTTGAGACCGGGCGGGAATTCGATAGTACAACCGCAAGACGCTTCACGTCTTGGGTGTGGAGCTATGCCCGTCTGAGTCGTTTAAGGACCGATTCGCTGTACGTCCTTGAGTCATGTTGAACGCAGTCTAACACTTAGTTGGCCGGATAAGTCATTCCGACCGCGAAGCCGAGTAATGTGGTTCAGGCCGAGAATCGAATGGTAGGTTGCTTCTTGGAGGAGAGAAAGGATGTGCTTGGGGACATTGGCGTGAGACCAAGGGGGGTTAGAGTCCCTATCACCTGGCAGAGTGTCGCCCTTGGGGTCGCGACATCATTCGGACCCGTGATTCCTGAATCATATGAAAAGGTGGCCTGTGCGACCCTGGCAGGGGTCTGCACGGTGAGTGTTAGAAATACCCCTCCAGCTGGATAGGAATTCGATTCGAATCGCCGTCGCTCCCAGTTAGTGAGCACTTGACTTGAGCAGCGGCAACGTAGATCTCATTAATTGAACAGATGATTAAGTGAATGATACAATGTTGCCACAATTTATACCTGCTATGGATATAATGTTAATAATTGTTTGATTATAATCAAGTGCATGTTTAGTACAGGTGCTAAGATAGATGACAGGTAAATGCTAAAAATAACTGCTAGTACAGGTTAAAAGAGTTTCAATTACTTATGCCTTTCTGCAAAATGTGATGTCAGCTAGCCTCTTGTGTAAGCCTTGCATAATTCTTGGTGTCATCTTATTTCTGGTTTTTGATGGGTAAGTCTAGCTAAGTACATTCCAGTACTCAGGGTTTATTCCCTCCTGTTGCAGATGATATGCTTTATCAAGGCTTCTGCAAGACCTGTCTCCACCCTGCGGGTGACGAAGACTAGATCACTAGGGTGTGATCATCCATTATGTACTTTCCCTAATGCTTTTGTGGGACGTTGATCAGTAAGACTGGCAGTAGTATTTAAACAACTGGTGTGTGTTATGCTTCCGCTACTTTATGAACTTGGTTTGTAATAAGTTGCGACACTGTGTGTGTAAGTGTATTTCGGAACTACTTGTGAAATGTAACGTGTGATGTGTATGTTGAATGATGCGATCTTGGTTGTAAGCAAGTTGGTTTGAAATTCTTTGTGGTTTCGATTGACTACCGGGATTATATGGGCCCAAGTTCAAAAATTTGAGCGCTTCGGTGCTTGTTTTTTTGTACTTGTGCTCTTATAATTTGGTCGGTTATGTTATAGCTGGTACCGGAGCATAATTCAACATTAAACACATCGTACGAGTATTTAAAAACAAAAGTATTTGTTTATAAAAAGGGTTAAAACTCTAAAAATTATTTTATAGGTATGCCAATGATCACATCCCTTAGCCCAAATAAGGACTCTTAGGTGGCTTATTATAAAGACTAACTTGGGGGCCTTGTTTGTTTTTGTTTCATCGTCCATACGGCGTGATATTGTATGGATGCCATCCACTTGGGTGGTAATGTATGGATCAATTGCCTCGACGCTCTGGTAAGTGTGAGTTGTGAGAGCATGATCGTCCAACCGGCGATCTAGGGGAGAGTAGCTTTGGTGACTTGCATACTTACATGTTCAAACCATGTAATTATGTAAGCACTTAATTGTGGGAATATATATATATCGGGTAGCTTTGATACTGAAGTATATACATCAGGGGATGTGTATATGGAAAGTATTTAATTTACTGCTTTCTTGTGTGCTTATATTGGGGAAACTGTTGGGCTGAAATGAGATTTTCTGCAAGTACACTAACAACGTAACGAGTAGACCGATAGTTTCGCTTATATGAGAGAACGTATGTATGCCACCGCCTAGCATTAGAACTTTAGGGTTCTACTAAGGTGAGAGGGCGTACGGAACGTGCATGCATCATGTTTAATTATGTCATACATGTCATTCACTCCCTCCTTAAGAATTTCAATAGTCCCGACTAAATTAAACTTCGTATCCCCTAAATTATCCTCACTTTAAGTCGTCTCTTGTTGCTACAGATGGCACACACTAAGAGGACCGCTCGCAAGTCAACCGGAGGTAGGGTCCCTCACCACCAGCTCGCTCCACGTGAGCCCCGCCCCGAGCCTACTGAGGTGGAAAGGTTGAGGGCTGAGTTGGCCGAGGTGACTGCTGCTAGAAATGCGGCGCAACAACAACTGGAGCAAGTGATCCATGACTAAGATCAGGAAACACTTGCGGTCCAGAGGTTGACAGTAGCCGATCGCAACTGTCAACGCATGCTGGTCCATGTGATAAACTAGAGGGATGAAGCCTGGCACGAGGAGAACATCCTGAGAGCTCGTCAGGTGGAGCTCGAGCAACAGTTGGAGAATGCAGAAGAATACAATGACAATCTTCATGAAGAAGTGCACCACCTGAACAACTAGCTCAATCCTCTACTGCCTCGGGACAATAACGCGGATGAGGAGATGGGTTCGGGAGTCTTCATGGCTAAAGATGATGATGAGGTGGAGGTCAATGGGCCACAGGATGCCCCACCAGAAGAAGAACTAGAAGAAGAAGAAGATGAGGAGTTAGAGCCTGTTAGCGATGAGGATAGCGGGGAGATCCTTGACACTGACTCCGAGGATGATGCTTAGCGTAGTCATCACGTAGCTACGATGTTAGAATCATCTTTTGTGCCCTCCCTGTGTTGGAGTGAGGCTTTGTAATAACTTGGCTTTTGGAATGTAAGGTTGAACCCTATATTTTCTTGGATGTTTAGTGTGAACCTGTTAATTTCGATCACAAATGGATGTCTTATTGTGTTGCGTTCGATGATGGTGTCACGATTAGCACCCTTCGGTGCCGCGACGAAACCGAGGGCCTCCTGTGGCGCGCGACATAAGGCTGTGCTGCTTGGCACGCGCTAGTATCGAGGTGGCTAGTCATGATCCACCATGGAACACTACCGTTGAGAAGTCTCTTTGTGGTCAGTTTGAAGTAGCCTTTCTCATTTGATTAGAAGTTTTGGATCGAATCCGAGTACCCGTACGGAAGGTCGAAAGTCACGTAGATATTAAAGTAAAAGGTTCAGTCCCTGCTGTGCTCCCTGTGAGTGGGCCTTTTATCAAAATACATCTTGTTGGATGCCCATGCATGATTGCATCAATTGATGTGCTTGAATGGATTGTGCGGTTGTGATGAATTATTGTGCCTTGATTCTTTGCGAAGTCATTTTTATGAAGTCAGTTTGACATATTTACAATAATTCATCTACAAATTCCCACATCATCAGTGCTCATTGGCTATGCATTTTGCAGATGTCGTACAACCTCCGTCGGGGTCGTGGCATTGAGGATGAGGAACAGCCACCCCCTCCGCCACCACCTACCCCGGCTGAGCTGATGCAGACCGTGGTGGAAGGGCAGCGCATGCTGGCAGATGCTATGCGCCAGCTTACCAACCGGGAGGCTCGTCATGGCCGCCAGGGCCCGGAACCCAATCAATATAGTGATTTCAAGGACTTTCTTGACACTAAGCCCCCGCTCTTTAAGGAGGCGGAGGAACCGCTGCAAGCCGACGAGTGGTTGAACACTATTGAGCAGAAGTTCCGTCTGCTTCGCTTGACTGATGAGCTAAAGACTGAATATGCTTCTCATCAACTGCATGGTCCAGCGGGTATTTGGTGGAGCCACTATCATTCCACATTGCCTGCAAATGTCCCGGTTGTTTGGGACCAGTTCAAAGCAGCATTCCGCGGGAATTACATTCCTCCAGGTCTTATGGCTATCAAGCACACATAATTCATGAGGCTGTCGCAGGGTAATAAAAGTTTGACTGAATATCTGCAATCTTTCAACAATCTAGTAAGGTATGCAACCGAGTTTGTGGATACCGATGCTAAGAAAATTGCTAGCTTTAAAAGGGGCCTTGGCCCAAAGCTGATGAAGACCATGGGCACTAGCAAGTGTACTACCTTTAATGTTTTTATCAGTGATGCTTTGACTCAAGAAAACAATAATGCTATTTATTCTGCCTCTAAGAGCTGCAAAAGGGCCCTTGAGGCGAGTGCTTCGCAGTCTCGGACTCCAGCTGCACCGAGGGCTTCCCCTCGCCCACCTGCCTGGAATGCCAAGTTCTGTCCACCGCAGAAGAAGTCTGCTACTAAAACTGGGTTTTGCATGGCATATACCGTCGCTCTACCAAAGGGTAATTCTGGTCAGAGCAGCTCCAGTGTTCCTCCCAGCAACATGCCTTGCTGGAACTGCAACAAGCCAGGCCATTGGTCCAGGAACTGTCCTTATCCTAAGAAGAATGTCAATCAAGGTGGCCGTCAGGGGCATGCTCATTATAATAGTATTGAGGAAATCCCATGGGGTGAGGTTGTCACCGCTGGTAAGTTCCTAGTTGACCAACATCCTGCAGTGGTACTATTTGATTCAGGTGCTTCGCATTCCTTTATCAGTCCTAAGTTTGCATCAAAGTTTGCACACAAATTACATACTGTTGAAGGTGGGGGTTATTGCATTAGTGCGGCAAGTGGGAATATTTCCACAAATAAAGTAGTGAGGAATCTTGAGTTTGAGATAGAAGGGCAAAAGTACTCGCTTGCCTTAGTGGTTTTGCCTGGTTTAGGCATACTCCCTCCATCCCAAATTATAAGACGTTTGACTTTTTTGACACCAAGTTTGACCACTCGTCTTATTCAATTTTTTTTGCAAAATATCACTTCTTTTATCGTGGCTTGCTTTATTAATAAAAGTTCTTCAAGAATGACTTAAATTTGACTATGTTTACACAATTTTTTTGAATAAGACGAGTGGTCAAACTTGGTGTCAAAAAAGTCAAACGTCTTATAATTTGGGATGGAGGGAGTAGATGTTATTTTGGGCATGAATTGGATGAGTCAAAATGGGGTACTCATTTATACATCCACCCGGGTAGTTATGCTCAGAGATCCTACAGATCAACAGGGTTTTCTAGTGCAACTTCCCAGAAAAATTGATTTGTCTCGTGAAGTTCATGCGGTGCAAGCAAAGGCGTTAGCTGAAATTCCCGTAGTGAGTGAGTTTCCTGATGTTTTCCCCGATGATTTGCCGGGACTTCCTCCAGATCGGGATGTGGAATTTAAAATTGAGTTGTTGCCTGGCACGGCACCCATCTCTAGAAGACCTTATAGGATGCCTCTGAATGAGCTAGCTGAACTTAAGGTGCAGTTGAATGAACTTTTGAAGAAGGGGCTGATTCGTCCTAGTTCGTCTCCGTTGGGATGCCCTGCTATCTTTGTGAAGAAGAAGGACCAGTCATTGCGGATGTGTGTAAATTATAGGCCTCTGAATACAGTCACTGTCAAAAATAAGTATCCTCTACCACGTATCGATATCTTGTTCGATCAGTTGTCTAAAGCTAAAGTCTTTTCCAAGATTGATCTGAGGTCTGGTTACCATCAGATTAAAATCCGTCCTGAAGATATTCCAAAAACAGCTTTCTCGACAAGATACGGTCTTTATGAGTATCTTGTTATGTCTTTCGGCCTGACGAATGCCCCCGCACACTTCATGTGCTTGATGAATTTGGTGTTTATGCCCGAATTGGACAAGTTTTTGGTGGTGTTTATTGATGACATCTTGATATATTCTGAAAATGAGGAAGAACACGCCGAACACTTGCGTATTGTCCTCACCAGACTGCGTAAATATCAACTGTATGCGAAGTTCAGTAAGTGTGAATTCTGGCTTCGTGAAGTACCTTTCCTTGGGCATGTGTTGTCCGATGGAGGAATTATGGTGGATCCCACCAAGGTACAAGAAGTATTGAATTGGAAGGCTCCTACTTCGGTTCATGAGGTCCGGAGTTTTCTTGGGTTGGCTGGCTATTATCGTCGCTTCATCCCGGATTTCTCAAAAATGGCCAAACCCATGACTCGGTTGCTGCAAAAAGACACCAGGTTTGTCTGGACTCCTGAGTGTGATGCTGCTTTTTACCAACTGCGAACCCTCCTAACCTCGGCTCCGGTTTTGGCGCAACCGGATATCGAGAAACCATTTGATGTTTATTGTGATGCCTCAGGCATAGGTTTGGGAGGTGTTTTGATGCAGGAAGGCCGAGTAATTGCATATACCTCTCGACAACTTTGGAAACATGAGGTGAATTATCCAACGCATGACTTAGAACTGGCTGCAGTTGTTCATGCTTTGAAAGTGTGGCGGCATTATCTGTTGGGCAATGTCTGCAATATATATACGGACCACAAAAGCCTCAAATACATCTTCACCCAACTCGAGTTAAATATGCGCCAAAGAAGATGGCTTGAGTTGATTAAAGATTATAATCTTCAAGTGCACTATCATCCTGGCAAGGCAAATGTGGTTGCCGATGCTTTAAGCCGAAAGTCTCATTGCCATTCCTTAGTTGAAACTGATTTTCATCGATCTCACCTTCTACATCCAACAGTCTTGTACAACATCACTATCAGTTGTACTCTCAAAAGCAGAATTATTGAGCTCCAAAAGACTGATCCTGGTGTATTCCACATCAAGCGTAAGATGAAAGAGGAAGAAACTAAGCATTTCAGGGTAGATGAAGAAGGTGTGCTATGGTTTAAGGATAGGTTAGTAGTGCCTAAGGACCGAGAGCTTAGAGATCAGATCCTGTCCGAAGCACATTCTTCAAAGTTGTCCATCCATCCTGGTAGTAAGAAGATGTATTATGATTTGAAGCCACTTTATTGGTGGACCAAGATGCGGAAAGAGATAGCGGCATCTGTTGCTAGGTGTGACACCTGCTGTAGAGTTAAAGCTGTGCACATGAAAGCTGGGTTACTTTAACCACTTTCTATCCCAGGTTGGAAATGGGAAGAGATAAGTATGGATTTCATCGTCGGACTTCCTCCTACTGTCAAAAATCATAACTCCATCTGGGTAATTGTGGATCGCTTAACCAAATCAGCTCACTTCATTCCTGTTAGAGTGGACTATCGTCCCACTGACTATGCTGAGTTGTACTTCAATCAGATAGTCCGGCTCCATGGGATACCTCATACTATCATTTCTGACCGTGGTCCCCAGTTCACTGCTCGCTTTTGGGAGCACTTGCATCACCTTCTGGGAACCAAGTTAGTGAGAAGCTCTGCTTATCACCACCAGACGTCAGGTCAGACTGAACGAGTTAACCAAATCTTGGAAGATCTGTTGCGGGCATGTGTAATTTCCTCCAAGGGTTCATGGGAAAAATGGTTGCCTCTAGCCGAGTTTTCATACAATAGTAGTTACCAAGAGAGTATTAAGATGGCCCCATTCGAAGCTTTGTACGGTCGTAAGTGTAGAACTCCACTAAATTGGGTGGAAGCTGGTAAAAGAAGGTATTATGGTATTGATTTTGTCAAGGAAGCTGAGGAACAAGTCCGTACCATCCAAAAACATATGGCTGCAGCCCAAGCTAGGCAGAAAAGTTATGCGGATCGTCGTAGAAAGCCACTCGAGTTTGAAGTTGGAGACTTCGTTTATTGAAAGTTTCTCCAATGAAGAGTGTACAACATTTTGGTGTCAAGCGAAAACTTGCACCGAGATACGTGGGTCCTTTTCAGATCATAGGCAAGAGTGGAGCTGTTGCGTATAAGATCCAGTTACCTCCTGAAATGAGTGCCATATTCAATGTTTTCCATGTATCTTAGCTAAAGAAGTGTCTTCGGGTTCCTGAGGAAAGAGTTCCTTTAGGAGATATCAGGCTTGAATCTGATCTAACTTACGAAGAAAAGCCAGTCCGGGTGATCGATACTCAAGAACGAGTAACTAGAAGCCGAGTGGTTAAGTGGTATAAAGTAATGTGGAGTAATCAGGGTAGTGAAAGTGACGCTACGTGGGAACGAGAGGACTATTTGCGGGATGGTTATAAGGAATTCTATCAAAAATGGTACGCTTTCCAAATCTCGGGACGAGATTTTTATAAGGGGGGAGGGCTGTAACACCTCGGGTGTTTAGCTTCCATAATTGCATTGTATTGCATAAGCATGAACATCCATCATCTCATTATGCTTTACTTGGTTGGAACATTATTGGGTGTTTTAGGGTTTTGATTTGTTTCCAATCATATGACCCTAGGATTTTTGTGTAACTAAGGGGTAGGGTGACTAATTATATCCTACAATACCTTAATCTCACTTAGAGTAACTAATGGAGCAATGTTCATGTTGACCAAAATTACCAAAATGCCCTCCAATGTGTTGTTGACCAGCATTAGGCCCTAGAATGCCTTAGTTTGACCAATTAAAAAGTCTAGCTTAGAGACCTTGCATGGAGGAGCACCCTTAATCAAAGTTGTAGGAAATTTCATGGGGAACAAAAGTCTCAATATGGCCATCTCATGAAAATGATTAGAACATGCTCAAAAATGGCCCACAAGTCAGCTAGACGGGCTGCCCCAGCACTTAGAAAATTTCTAAGTCTAGAAAGTGATCCTTCAGTTTGATGGTGGCCTACTTTCGGAGCTTGTAGTTTGCAAACCAGACCAAACCAGCCCCAACTCATATTGACACTTTTGTAGTACCCACTTAGCTCTATAATTTTGTCAACATCATCATCACCTAGTTCTAAATGGGTTAGGAGATATGGTGCTTGGAAAAATGGGTTTCAGTCGGTTAGTTAACTGAAACTCAGTTTCAGTTTTCGGGTACCTCACTTTAGGACGCTATATCTCAATAACTAAGCCGAACCAGCCCTGGAGCCAATTGATAAAGTTATAGGCCTCACGTAGCTCTACCAAATTAATGTTGTCGTCCTCTCCTAATTCGAGCTCGTTTGCGTGTTAATCGACTTCAAAAATTCGCTGTCAGACCACCGTCGGGCTCCATTTCAGACGGACAAACAGCAACACTGTCATGGCGACCGTGCAGAGCAAGGTGGCCGCATGGCGCTCGCGCCCTGCCATCGCCGCCACGTCGCAAGCACATGCACGGGCGTGAAGACGGAGCCGACACCTCAACCCCCACCACTCGCGCTTTCCCCCCTCCATTCCATCGCCCTCCTTCCGCGACGAGCAGCGCCACCCCAGACCTCGCCGTGGCCGTGCGAGCTCACCACCACACCGCAGCCTACCAAACCTCACCCACAGCTCCACCTTAGACTCCTCGACCTCCCCTCCCTCTTGCTTGAGTCAATCTCATGGAGGTAAGGACGCATTGTCGATTCTTTTCCACCCGGAGCTCACTGGAGCGTCACCGTCGCCACGGTCCACCGTGGCCAGCTCACCTCCATCATTCTCCTCCTTTCCTGACCCTCGCTCCCACTTCCTCAACCCGTGTGGATGCTCGTGGTTAGACGTTATCGCCGGAAACCGTCCATGCGAACCGGAACGGCCCACGAGTGCGTCGCGCTCTAGCCGCGCCCGCCATGGCCACCCATGCAAGCCACCACAGCTAGCCTCGTCGTGACCGTCTCTGCCATCCCTAGTGCGCGCATGGGGATCTCCTTGAGCCGTAGTACTCCCTTGGATCTTGTAGCCCCGTATCTCTTTGTAGTTCGTTGGGAACACTGGCCTCGCCGGAGCGCTCTGTGCGCCGCCGTTGCTCGGTGCATGTGGACCGGCCTCTCTATCGTGCCACCATCCCTCTTGAGCACCTCATCTTCTCCGTCATCGCTCACTGATCCTTTTCCCTCGCTGTATTGTCGTTCGAGGTCACCGGAGATGACCGGAGCACGGCAGCCTACCTCCGCCGTCCGCCATGAACGACGGCGAGGTAGCTCCGGTGCAGTAGAGTTAGGGAAAAAGGGATGCCTAGATTCGGGTTGGCACGGAGAGCACGCTAGGGTGTCCATCTCCGTCGGGCGGGTCACCGGCGGCGAGATACGCCAGTCGGAGCTCCTCCCCTGCTTGCTGTCGCTGAAGAGTGGGGCCAGCCTGTCGGCGCACGCACGCGGGCGGGAGCTGGAGCAGGCCGCGTGTGTTGGGCCGCGCCGACGGGTTGGGCTGGCCCAGTAGCCGGTTTAGATTTTTGTAAATCTTATTTCCTTATTTATTTCACAGTTCTGAATATTGTTTTGTAAAATTCATATCTTAAGCCATATAGCTCCAAATGAGGGGATTCTAATTGTGTTTCGTTCTAGATAAAGTGTAGTATTTAGGAAAAATATTAAATGTATATGTGATGTTTAGTTTCTGGGAGATTTAAATAGGTCTTTGAAATGTGTTTTAAAATGAAGGCAAACTTGTTAAATGGATAACTTGAGTTGTATTGTTCCAAAAATTATGAAATTTGGTGGGTATGCTATTTCATGTCTATACTAGCTCTGGTAAAAATTTGGGCACTAGTGCTTGAGTACGTTTCAAGTTATGATGATATCATTTTGTTTTAAGAAATACTTGAATGAATTTTAGTAAATTTTCTACATGTGCAATGTTCATATAAATTTTTGGAGAGTGTCCTGGTACCCTAAAGTGTTTAGGAAAAATATGAATTCTGTTGTTTGATACTTTTCAATGTGATTTGTTAATTATACAAAAATCAACCTTTTTGGCTTGTGAATTTTGTGTAGGGAGTTTATTTTAATAATTTTAGTTCAAATTTTTGCAGTAGCCTCTTTTTGGGTCAGAGAGTCTCCTGTAATTTTTGTAGAATTTTATGAGCTGTTTACATATATGATTAAAATTCCACTTAATTGATTAAGTAAATTAAGAAAGGGGTGTAAATAAATATTCTAGGTGGGCACACCTTACTTTCTGGTGTTTTTGTGACCGATGTGAACTTTTGGTAATATTAGTTTGGTCTTAGAGGAAGTTTGCCACATAAATAAATATTTAATCTTCACAATTCTAGGTTTTCTGGACAGCTGGTAGTATCTTTGGGGTTGACCCTTAATAAAGGTGTTTCCTGGAAAACTTGTGAATACCAAAGTTGTAGTAAACTTGATAAACTAGCTTGTGTCAAAATTTGGGGGCATTTGGCTTAGTAGTTTAGGAGTTATTGATGTTTTAAGTGACTGTCCAGAAATGGCTGCTCTCTGTTTAGAGAGGACAGATTTTTGGAACTTTGGAAATTCGACCTGGAAAACTTAGGAATTAAGGGTTGAGGTTTGAAAATGATTTGTAGGGCATTTTATAAGCTTTCCAGATTGTCTTGGATCATATCTTTTGGAGTTAGGAATCTCCAGCTATGATAGAAACATTCAGCTGCTGTCCAGAATGTCTTGCTTTGATATTTGTATTTGGATGTGGTAACTTAAGTAAAGTTATTCTTGTGATTGTTAGGTGTTAGGGCCTTAACAGAGGAGGAACAGCTATACCTTAGGTTGAGTAGATTAGGTGAGTACTTCTCTACTGGAGAGAAAATTTGTAGTTAATAATTGAAGTGATTTGAATAGAGCTTTAGCAGTGGTTGTAATGCATTTCATTCGAGCATGTTGCATCCTTCATTATGCATCCATGAAATTTATTATGCACTCATGCAATAGGTGTTCCGGAGGGTTGACTCTCCTCGAGTTCGAGCAAGCGATCCCGGAGGAAATCTAGGAGCAGCCGGAGCAGCCAGAGGAACCAGCCGGCGACGAAGTTCCTGCAGGAGATCTGCCCGAGTGTCCTGATCACCGGCCATCTACCTTTCTGAAAGGCAAGCCCCGGTGCATGCTGAACCTATTGTTTTATAAAGCAATCTTGAGTACTTTAAATGTTTACTGCATTAAGTTATAGGAGTTGTATGAAAACACTTGCTGCATTACACCTGTCCTCATCCAGATATCGTACTTAACCCTACATTAGGTTTAGGCACTTGTCAATTCTTAGCCTTGCATAGTCCGGTAGAAGTCGGGTGATTTTCGGTCATCCGCGAGATATAGGAATGGGTCACGAGTGGCTATATGGCTATCGTGGATAGAACCATGCCTTAAAATGAATTTGAGACCGGGCGGGAATTCGATAGTACAGCCGCAAGACACTTCACGTCTTGGGTGTGGAGCTATGCTCGTTTGAGTCGTTTAAGGACCGATTCGTTGTACGTACTTGAGTCATGTTGAACGCAGTCTAACACTTAGTTGGCCGGATAAGTCATTCCAACCGCGAAGCCGAGTAATGTGGTTTAGGCCGGGAATCGAATGGTAGGTTGCTTCTTGGAGGAGAGAAAGGATGTGCTTGGGGACATTGGCGTGAGACCAAGGGGGGTTAGAGTCCCTATCACCTGGCAGAGTGTCGCCCTTGGGGTCGCGACATCATTCGGACCCGTGATTCCTGAATCATATGAAAAGGTGGCCTGTGCGACCCTGGCAGGGGTCTGCACGGTGAGTGTTAGAAATACCCCTCCAGCTGGATAGGAATTCGATTCGAATTGCCGTCGCTCCCGGTTAGTGAGCACTTGACTTGAGCAGCGGCAACGTAGATCTCATTAATTGAACAGATGATTAAGTGAATGATACAATGTTGCCACAATTTATACCTGCTATGGATATAATGTTAATAATTGTTTGATTATAATCAAGTGCATATTTAGTACAGGTGCTAAGATAGATGATAGGTAAATGCTAAAAATAACTGCTAGTACAGGTTAAAAGAGTTTCAATTACTTATGCCTTTCTGCAAAATGTGATGTCAGCTAGCCTCTTGTGTAAGCCTTGCATAATTCTTGGTGTCATCTTATTTCTGGTTTTTAATGGGTAAGTCTAGCTGAGTACATTCCAGTACTCAGGGTTTATTCCCTCCTGTTGCAGATGATATGCTTTATCAAGGCTTCTGCAAGACCTATCTCCACCCTGCAGGTGACGAAGACTAGATCACTAGGGCGTGATCATCCTTTATGTACTTTCCCTAATGCTTTTGCGGGACGTTGATCAGTAAGACTGGCAGTAGTATTTAAACAACTGGTGTGTGTTATGCTTCCGCTACTTTATGAACTTGGTTTGTAATAATTTGCGACTCCGTGTGTGTAAGCGTATTTCGAAACTACTTGTGAAATGTAACGTGCGATGTGTATGTTGAATGATGCGATCTTGGTTGTAAGCAAGTTGGTTTGAAATCCTTCGTGGTTTCGATTGACTACCGGGATTATATGGGCCCAAGTTCAAAAATTTCAGCGCTTCGGTGCTTGTTTTTTTGTACTTGTGCTCTTATAATTTGGTCGGTTCTGTTACATAGCTTTTGCTAGTGCTAAACATAAACTATGATCTTGTAATATGATTAATGGAATATGTAGCAACACTAAAAGATGACCTTTTTAATTAAAGATAAAAGTGGTCTAGAGCATGAGGTTATATTTTGGTGCTCTAGTTCCTCTCCATAAGGACTGATCTATGAACGAACATCCGGGACATACAGTACAACTGTGAGGGCTATATGGCTCTGGCTCTAGTTGTTTAAAAGACCTTTTCTAGATTGTTAGTGGTAACCTTCATTGGCGTAAGAATGGCTTGACACGATGGGTGTGGTGCAGCCTCTCTCGTTATGTGTATAGGCTGCGTGTCGTTGTGCCATTTGGAAGGGGGCTCTATATCTGCTTGTTGAGTGAATCTAATGGCCCTAACTTGTTAGACAAACTTTTGAATGACTTTATATGGTTTCTGGAGTTTTGGGAATGGCTTCCCCATGCATTTGGAAATCATGACTCACAGTGAAAGTATACACCTCTGCGTAGAGTTTAATAAACTGGTATACTAGCCGTGCTCACAGATACGAGAGGCCTTGGACCTTCATGGAATAGATGAACATTAAATGGTTTAATATGTGTTTTGCTATGCATTATTCATCTTTACATTGATCATATGTTTATTGTGGGATTAATGGAAATCTGATGCTACTCATATGATAAAACTGTGATAATTAAAAGCTAAATACAATTGCACCGTGTCATGCCTTTGTTGAGCCTTATTACACCCCATGTTATATTTGTTGAGTACAATATGTGCTCACTCTTGTTATCTCCCCACACATCAGGATGGGCAAATGAACAAGATTGGCAAGAGGATTATCGTGATGAATATTAGGCTTGATGTCAACCAGTCAACGTACCTATGAATGGAGTCACCACGAGAGAGAGTTATCTTTTGATTTCTGCTACATTTATGTAAAGACTATGTGTTAATAATCATGATGTAATAAACAAATGTGATGACACTCATCTTTAATTTGTCGACTTATGTGTGATTGATCTCTAGGCGCACATAAGATTATACATTCCATTTTATCCTTAAAAATGGGTGTGACATTCGTGCAACACTACCCTCAACTCCCTACAATTTTGAGTTTGAATAAACATAAATCTTGATCACTAAAATTAAACTCAATTTATCCCTGCTAGCTCCTAATGATAAACAATGTCCCTATTTTACAAACCACACTTCGTTTAAAATTTTGAAAAGTGACATGTTCATGACATCTCTAAGATAGAAGCCTGCAAAAATTTTGTTCCATATACATACACTTACGCATGTGGGAAAACATTCTAGTAGGATAATCATGTTGACTAAATTGTTGTGAAGTGTGATATAATTCTAACTTAGAAATCCTACTATTTCTATTCAAAGTACTTGGGGAATTTGTTTTGATAAAAATATAAAACCATAGTATCACATACTCCTCAATTGGTGAGCAATTCCTATCCAAGCCAAATATGATATCTTGCAAAATTCAAACCTTCTACATAACCTGCTTGTTATTGTGTTGAGTCTAGTCAAGTCTTGTTGACCCCTGTCGAGAGATTTATATGCTCCCAAGATCAAGATCACGTACACTTCACATACACATGTTGCTCCTACACTGGGAGTATGCAAAAACATGCTTCCATCTAGATCCACTAAAAATTCTGCTCCAACACTGGGGTAGGCATAAATATGTTTGTTAGGGAAATACTCCATGTTCTAAAAGGATAATGATCTTTCCCTGAATATGTGATTTAGAAGGAGAAACATGGGCTATGAAAAAAATGGACACATGAAGGTCCAAGTTCAAAAGGCTCATATATTGAAAAAAGAAGAAAGATAGCCATGTTGCAAAATAATAAGTTATAAAGAGAGATCATATCTACAAAAGGAGTATAGTTTCATTTTACCTTTTTTGACACACATGCACATCTTGATCTAAGAGTATGACACTTCTCTCCTTTGATCCTTGATTTAACTTTACAATATATGCAATACAAGTATGCTACATTGTTTATCCCTACCTAAAGCTCCACATAAACCTTTTTAGAAGTAGGTGAAGGCAAAACATTGCTATGCCTTGGTAAGGATTTATACACCATTAAGTGATTTGAGGGTGCCATTTGAGGAGTATAAAGTGAACTATGCTTTTTCTTGAGAAAATTTTCCAAAACTCCAAGTTGCTAAGATGTGAAATTAGGAAGATAACTTTGTTTTGAGAACTGTTTCACTTTTCAACAACCCAAAGAAACATGTTAGCTAATGCAATAAATCCCACTTGTGTAAAGAATGTGTTGGAATAGCTTTCGTGTAAGCTGTATATCTTAGAATGTTTTGCTCATGATTACTTTTATCTCTAACTTTGCTCGAGGACGAGCAAAGGGGTAAGTGTGGGGGAGCTTGTTGGTGGTGCTTAACTCACATTTCTATCCACCAACTATCATATAACAACTGCTAAAATAAACACCGAACCTAGACATAGGGCTTTAGAACTAACAATTTCCACAAGTTTTGGTGTTTGGCTATTTGCTGGAGGGCATTCACGGAATAAATGGAAAATACATTCAAAATGTGGAAAGAAACCAAAGCATAATACCGTACTATGCAAAGCAAAAGAGCCCAAGGAGAGAAGGCCCACTTACCAGTAGAGTCAGGGTCTGAAAAAAGAGGAGAATAAAGACAAACCCAAATCAAATCACTTCTCAACGAAAGCACTACATAGGTCCACTATAGAAGCCCAAAGGAGCTCACTCTCCAAAATGGGCCAATTTGGCCCCAATAAGGGAGCGGTCGCTCCCAGGGGGTGGCCATCCCCTTTTTTGACCTGATCAAGCCCAAACTTCGTGGGCTGCTTCTTACCACCTCTCCAAACGTCGGTTGGATGTGTTTCACGAAAGAAGTGGTGTGGAGGATGGCAGTTTGCTCAAGGTAGGAAAGCATTCAAGAAAGCACAACTCCATTCCATCTCTACCATCCATCCTATGATGGTTTGATCCAAGGGCTGTGGTGAAGAGGCACACGGATCGCTGACATGGCGCATTGAGTGGCCTCCACTCCTCTCAACCTATAAATACCCCGCACAACCTCTCATTCAACACAACACACAAGGCAAAGAGCACACCTCACTTGAGTTAGAGCAACACTCCAAAGGGCTTAGGCCCTAGTAGCTAACTAGAGTGGTAAGGGAGAGATGTGAGGAAGAGTTCAAGGAAGCGCCGAGCTTGTCGGTGTCTCTCCTCCTTGTACCTCAACGAGCACTTGTACTCTAACGTGTTTTCCCGCTAAGTGAGTGTTCGTGGTTCTTTTTGGTTATAAAGTCTTTGATTAGTTAAGCTATACTCTTACTTGTTTGTGGGTTCATCATCCGCTCTCGTAGCGGATACTCTAGTAGACAGCCCTGATAAAGACGGATAACCCTGTTCGACGCTAGAGTAGTAGTCGATAAGCTTAGACGTGGTGTCTAGGCTAGAGGCTACCTTCATTTGTCTCATTCTCTATGATTGTGGGGTAGGCGGCAGGTGGTGATAGCCCTGTCCGTCCCTCGTATTCCCCACATCCAGGTTTGACATCAGCTACTGGCCGAAATCGATTGGCAGATTAGTTGCAACCCAGTGCCCGAAGTAACCAAGTAAAAGTAAAGTTTATCTACCCATAGACCCTATAACCATAGGAATCCATCTCAACCTTTACAAACTCTACCCTTGTGTTGTCCTTGGATGAACTGGCTAGAAGAGTATCTCCGTTCCCTGTGGAAAATACAATACACTGAATATTTCCGGGTGAAATACTGCAACGGTAATTCCGTGCGCTTACAGATTATTTCTGTATGCGTTAAGAAATACTAACTGTAAGGAAAATGGATCCTAGGCCCATTGATTTTGGATTTTAGTGTTTGATGATCAACACAACCAAATTGGACTAATGTGTTTGCAAGTATGTATTTTTTGTAGTTCAATAGGTTGGAGTCGAAGTCGTGCACAAAGCGTTTGAATCAGAAGTCTTTTCAGCCTTCTTTCAAGCGATAGATGCTGGAGATGAAGGCGACAGACGCTGACGTCAGCATCTGTCCAGTGTTGTAGCGCACGGGACAGTAGCGTTGGGAGCGACAAACGCGGGGGTGACATTACGACAGACGCGTCTGTCCAGTGTTGCAGCACGTGCCACTAGAACAGAGTAAGCGACAGACGCCGCTAGGGTTGTGCGACAGACGCGTACCCTGCCCGTCAGATGCAGCACAGAGAGCTCCGAGGAGTCTCCTGCGTGCGACAGACGCGTCTGTTGCACGTGCGACAGACGCGGGCCAGCGTCTGGTGATCCCGGCAATGACTAGTTGGTTGAACTGTATTTCTACGTGACAGATGCGTCCGATGGATGGCGATGGTGCGTCTGTTGCCCCCGATAGTTGCCTGTTTTTGAAGACAACGGCTAGTTTCGACTGTGGCTTATAAATAGACCCCTCGACCAGCCATTTGGGGTAAGTGTGGGAGCTGAGGAAGAATACTAGGGTGTTGCTACACCACTTTGGTTCTCTCCACTTGCATAGAGCTTAAAGATCACTAGATGATTATCGTAGGTGCTTTGCGAAGTGCTTAGGTTAGTTAGACCTTGCTCATATGTGCTTGTTTTAGGCTTACGTCTAGTTGCTAGTGAGGTTTGCATACCTCTCATCCAAAGGTGCTTGCGTGCACCGTGCTTGTACATCGGCGGGGCTTGTAGTCTTGCAAGACCACACCAACTGAGCTTGTGATGTGCCCGCCACCGTGTACTGAAGGGAACAAGGCCCGTGGCGGTTCGGCCGGAAGCTTGATAGTGAAGACGCCAGGAGCGGTCCGTGAGAGGCTTGCCGGAAGGCACACCGGAGACCTACTTGCGCATGGGGAAGGACCGGGGCTATCCACAGAGTTACCCAACCGGGAGCTTGGCCCTTGCGAGGGATTCCTTGCGAGGGGCTCCAACGAGGACTAGGGGGAAGCTTGAGCGCTTCTCGATACCTCGGTAAAAATACCGGAGTCATCGATGGGAGTTTGCATATCTCTACCTTGCTCTTTACCTTCCACATTTTATACTCCGTACCTAGATTGCTCGCTTTACTTAGTTGATAAGCTAGTCGATAGGTTTGGAACCTGGGTTGCATAACTCTTTGGCGGTAGAGATAGCAACACACCTAGCAAAACCATAGTTGCACGTTTAGATAGATTACCTTTCTTGCATAAGTTTTGACTAGGTGGAATTAGAGGCCTTAGTTAGAAGTAGATTTTAAGTTGCCTAATTCACCCCCCTCTTAGGCGTCACAAGTTCCTACAAGTGGTATCGGAGCCAGTTGGCTCAATTTGAACTTTTGACTTAACCGCCGTTGAGCCGACGCTACTAAGAGTGGTTGGGATGGATACCTCTAGGCCTCCGCACTTTGACGACACTAATTTCCCCTACTATAAAGTTAGAATGGCTGGTCACCTTGAGGCGGTTGATTTGGCTGTTTGGAGAGTCACTCGTGACGGGATGAAACCAATTAAGAATCCTGATAAACCCACTAGGAATGAAGAAAATGAAATTCACCTCAATGCTAGAGCTAAAAATTGCTTGTTTGAATCTTTTAGCGAGGATGTTTTTAACCAAGTGTTCACCTTAAATACCGCTCATGAAATTTGGTTAAAATTGCAAGAGCTCCATGATGGCACAAGTAATGTCCGTGAGCAAAAATATTGCCTAGCTAGACAAACCTTTGATTCCTTTGAAATGAATGATGATGAGCTTGTTCGTGATATGTATTCTCATTTGAATCTAATTATCAATGAGCTCAACTCTATAGGATTGACTAAGCTAGGTGATGCGGACATCATGAGGAAGATCATCTCCGCGCTACCACAAAAGAAGTATGCAAGCATCATCACCATCCTTCACAACATGGAGGACTTGAGCACCATGACCCCAGCCATAGTCATTGGCAAGATTGTGGCATTTGAAATGTCACGCAAGATGGGTCAAGAAGAAGGCTCTTCATCAAGCAAAGACAAAGCTCTCGCATGTAGTAAGAAAAAGAAGATGAAGAGCAAGCAAGTTGAGACAAGCTCAAGCTCAAGTTCCTCAAGTGAAGATGATGAAGAAGATGAGGATGATGAAGAAGATGATGATGAATTAAGTGATGATGATCAATCTTCCTCCTCCACCTTCGACCTTGATGAAGAATCAATCAAACTTATCAACAAGGTGGAGAAGATGATTCAGAGGCTCAATGTCAAGAGTGTGCCCATCCAAATTCAAGATTGTATCTTCACCAATCAAAGAAGAGAATAAAGGAATAGAGGATGCTATGGATGCGGCGAATTAGGTCACTTTGTGGAAGTTTGTCCAAACAAGACCACACCCAAGACAAAGAAGAAGGCATGCAAGGACAAAACCCTCACATCAATAAGGTCATGGGATGATTCTTCAAGTGAAGAAGAAGACTATCACAAGAGGCGCGACCACAAGCACTCATCATCAAGCTCTTCTCGTGTGTGCCTTATGGCACAAGGTAATGAAAGCTCATCCTCTAGTGAGAGTGATAGTGATGATGAAATGCCTTCTCTCCATGAACTTGTGTAAGAAAATCTTAAATATGCTAAAATTTGCACTAACCAACAAAAGAAGCTCACTTTGTTGCAAGAAAAATTAGATAGCTCTCAAAAAGCTTATGCTACTTTGCTTGAACAATATGAAACCTTTGCTAATTCAAATGTGGAGCTATCTACTAAAATTGAGCAACTTGAGGCTAGTGCAACAACACATGAATGCACAATCAATGACAAGCAACTTGTAAAGAAAAATGAAAAATTAAAGGAAAAGTTAGCTAGCACACAAAATGATTATAAGAGTTTGCTTACTAAAATGGAAACCATGTGCAAACATTGTGATGAGCTAACAAATAAAGTTGCAAGTCTTGAAGCCATCGGTACAACTCCCTCTGAGGCACCTAAAAAGAAAAGTTCTATCTTTGACATGCCTAAAAAGGATGCCTCTACTTCTTGCAATGATTTATGTGATTTAAACTCACCCCCTTGCAACCAAGTTCGTGTTGAGAAAGTTGTTGTAGAAACATGTACACAAGAGGTTGCATTGGAAAATGAGCAACTCAAGCAAGAAGTGGCTCGCCTCACCAAGGACTTGACACAAGCACAAGGTAATATGGAGCAAGCCCAACTTCATCAAGATAACACTGTCAAGGGAGTGAAGAAGCTTGATGAAGGACAAACCGTGGTTTGCTATATATGCCACAAGGAAGGCCACAAGTCCTATGAGTGCAAGGTGAAGAATGGGGGAGGAGCAAAGAAGAAAGAGAAAAACAAAAAGCAAACAAGCAAGCTCTCCAACACCTACACCAACAAGGTGGACAAGAAGGCCTCCACACCTTATCTCTTAAAGAAGAAGAAGAATGACAAGGTGGTGTCCATCAAGGTGAACAAGCAAGCCAACAATGGGACTAAACGCATTTGGGTGCCAAAGGAGATTATTTCTAACATGAAGAGCACCAAGAAGGTTTGGATTCCAAAGGGGAAGTGAGAAGTCCAATGGACTTCGGGGAATTTGGAGACTTGGCAAAGTTTGGGTGCATTTCATGGGGTGCATCACATTGGATAATGCCATTGCCAAGTGTGTTAGTGAATACTATGGACCCAAATTCCCCTTCCCATGGTAGGTAACTAGATTTAAATTCTTGCAATTTCAATTAGCATCTAGTTCCTTTTCATGCCTAGGTTTGCATATGCATGTTTAACTTTGTCATGTATACACTAGGTATTTCTTTTGGTAGGGTTGCTCGGTATCACTCTTACCCTTGGAGCAAACCTACATGGTTTAAATTGTTTAGGAGCATGGCACATAGCTTGTCTTTCAATTATTTATCTAATATGTGCCAAAGTCCAAATTATAGATAATTTCCCCCGAATATCATTTTTGAAAATGATTCTCACATTCATGTGATGTCATCTTTCAAGTGGTATTTTGATTTTGAAAAATCAATGTGCATGTCTCCTACAAGTATTCTATGCTTGTATGCACAAATTTAGGGGGAGGTTATTCTACAAGTTGGATGATCTAAGACTAACATTCTTTTCAAGATTATTATGTGTGTAGTAGTCTCATTGCAAGGAAAATGGAGTCCCCGGAGATAAGCATCATGCTTCAAATACTCACCACCCATTTTAAGTGGTGTCAATCAAATTGGTTTCTACATGTGGTACCTCTAATCTACATCAATTATGTTCATTTCAATTTGATATTTATATGCTTTCTCCATACGTTATATAGATTAAACTCCTTTGTGCATTAATTTGCCAACTATGCATATACTTTGCCTTCCACTATATGTATGCATATATTTAGGGGGAGTTTATTCTATGTAATGTGAGAGTCAATTTTTGTGATCTATTCCACTCCACATAAAGAATCACAAAACTTGACCCTCCCTTGTGCTACTAATGTCTTCCTTTTCGGTGTTTGATTCCAAAGGGGGAGAAGTTGTTGTACCAAGAGCAAGCAAAATCATAATAAATCACAAGTGATATACTAAATTACAAATGGTAATGGTCCGAGGAAGGGAGGATAATGAATTATGGATTTAGGGGGAGGCTTAAGTTTATAATATCATTTGGGGACAAATGGGACAAATGGCAAGGCCAAGATAAGCATTCATTGTTTCTTACATATGATATCTTTAAGCATCATATAATCTTGCCCTTGCATTGCATCCTAGCAAGTAGATAGTCTTTAAATTTCTGAAATTTCTTTATTATTTGCTTGCTTTGGTCGTGTTGTCATTAATCACCAAAAAGGGGGATATTGTAAGGAAAATGGACCCTAGGCCCATTTACTTTGGATTTTGGTGTTTGATGATCAACACAACCAAATTGGACTAATGTGTTTGCAAGTATGTATTTTTTGTAGTTCAATAGGTTGGAGTCAAAGCTGTGCACAAAGCATTTGAATCGGAAGTCTTTTCGGCCTTCTTTCAAGCGACAGATGCTGGAGATGCAGGTGATAGACGCTAGTGTTGCAGCGCGCGGGACAGCAGCGTTGGGAGTCACAGACGCGGAGGTGACACTGCGACAGATGCGTCTGTCTAGTGTTGCAGCACGCGCCACTGGAACGAAGCAAGCGATAGACGCCGCTAGGGTTGCTCGATAGACGCGTACCCTACGTGTAAGACTTAGCACAGAGATCTCCGAGGAGTCTCCTGCGTGCGTGAAAGTCCTATGTTTGGTGTTGGTAATTAGTGACAATGCCTAAGTACTAATCCTATGCCTAAGTTGTATGTAGCATATGAGGATTAGTACATTCCAAGGTTGGTGGCAAGATGGACATGGTGATCATGATGGCCACACTTGGATTTGGACGCAACCCTACGTGATCAAGGCAAAGGTATATGCTTAAGGGTTGTGTTCTAGTGACCAAGACACCTAGTGAGTGTGGTTACATTATAGGTTAGATAGCCGTACTATAAAGAGGGGAATGATGCGGCTATTGAACTCCTAAGTGCCTCTCGGCGGGATTCAGGCGTTTTCGAGGAGTTGAAACGCCTATTTTCCACTACGCCAGAAGTCGGAAATCAAACGGAGGCAAACGGAGGCGAACGGAGGTCACAATGGTGACCGGACGCTGGACCGGACGCGGTCTCTGTTTGACCGGACGCATCCGGTCAGCGTTCAGCGTCTGCGCGAGTTTCAGTTTGTTGATCGGACGCGTGGCGCGTCCGGTCACAACCGACCGGACGCGTCCGGTCGTTGAGGGAGATTACTGGACTCTAACCGGACGCTGGTACTATGGCATCCGGTCAGTTCTGCAGCACGTTCGGTCGCTGTTTCATTGTGCGCTGCTCAGGCTTGACCAGCGCGTCCGGTCCGTCACGGGACCAGCGCGTCCGGTCGAGCTTCGCGCGTCCAGTCGATGCGTGCAGCGCGTCCGATCGGTGGATCACGAAAGTAGCCGTTGTGTGATCGATGTGACCAGTGCGTCCGGTCAGCGCGACTGCAGCTGTTTCTCGTGCCTAACGGCTATATTCGAAGGGGTACGTCTATAAATACTTGTTGGCCAGCTCAAAGCTCCATCTCTTGGACATTTTGACATACTTGTGAGCACTTTGAGCTAAGCAACTCCCCTCCCACTCATCTCTCTTGCCTCTTTGCATATTCGAAGTGAGATTGAGTGATCCAAGTGCATTTGCATTGTGAGATTGCATCTAGTTGGCACTTGGTGGTTGATTTGCTGCGGGATTCTTGTTTCTCTTGGTGGTTGCCGCCACCTAGACGACTTGGAGCAGCTTGGAGGCGTTGGCAAGAGTTGGTGATTGTTCTTGGCCACCTCCGGTGATTGTGAGGGGTTTGTGCCTACCTCAGCGAAGTGCCAAAGGCAACGTTAGTAAATTGCTCGTGTCATTGCAACCTTTTGCCATTTGGTAGGCTCTTGTAGCGCCTTTTGAGAGGCTTGGTGTGTGACCGATTAGCCACCGAACCACGTGGTGAAGAGGGACACAACGGGGACTAGCGTGCCGGTAAGCACGTGAACCTCGAGATAAATCTTTGTGTCATCATTCTTATTGTGATTGATTGATCTCAGTGGTTATGTATTATGGAATTCACCTCTAGATCATATTGTTTGGTTGGCTCATTACTTCGCCCCTCGGTGATACCCTTCTAACTCTCTCTTGTATTAATTTCTTAGTTACTTTGCTAGAGTAGCTCTTTTGTGTAGCTTGCTAGTTGTAGTTTCCCTCTCGGTTTGACTTGTGCGGTTGAGTGCAAATATACTAGAATTGTGAATTGGATAGGTGGCTTGCAAACACCCCGTAGGCTAAGCAAAACACACGTCTCGCTATTTGTTATATTGATAAACTTTTTTAGCTTGTCTTTGTAGAAATTTTTAAAAGGCTATTCACCCCCCTCTAGCCATCAAGACCTTTCAAGTGGTATCAGAGCCGTGGTCACTGTTTGCAAGGCTTAACAACCTCGGTGTAAGATGGCTCAAGTTGTGTTCAACCATGTCGGGGGCAAGCCTCCATTCTTTGATGGTGTCTCTTCTTTTGATCATTGGAAAAGAAAGATGAAGCAATATCTTGGCTCTATCAATGAGAAGGTTTGGGAGGTGACACATCATGATTATGCTATCATTGATCCCGACAACCTCACCAACAATGATCGCATCAACAACCAATGCAACACTATGGCTCTCGACACTCTCTACAATGGGATTGATGCAAAGGTTTTTGAGCAAATCAAGGATCTTGAGATGGCAAATGAAGTGTGGACAAGATTAGAGGAAACATATGAGGGCACTTCAATGGTAAAGAGTGCCAAGCTCTATATGCTCAAAGACAAGTTTGCAAGCTTTAAGATGAAGGATGATGAGTCCATACCGGAGATGTTCTATAGGCTTCAAGTCATAGTCAATGATCTCAAGAGCCTAGGAGAGGATATCAAGGACAAGGATTTCTCACACAAGTTCTTGATGAACTTACCTAAGAAGTTTGCTATCTTGAGGAAGATGATCCAAAGAGAGGGTTTGGACAAGGTGAAAGCCCAAGTTTGGTTTTGGTAATTAATGACACCAAGTTGCTAATGCCATGTGTTAAGTGTTTTGAGTTAGGCATAAGCAACACATGTGATGAAAGTGTACGTGGCAAGGAGTGGTGGCCACAAGATCACAAAGAAATGGTGCATGGACATGAAATGATGATCATGGTGGAGATGCACATAAAATGATGGACATGATGATCAAGTGGAAGAGAAGGATCTAAGAGCGCAAGGCAAAGGTATAACCATAGGGTTTTCCTTTTGCCGGTCTAAGTTGAGTAGAGAAGTGATTGACCAGGTTTAGGATACATAGCCGACTATCAAGAGGGGCAATCACGGTTAGCTCGGGAATCAAGTGCCACTAGATCAATGTCTTGAGCATATGCATTAGGATCTAGTAGAGAGCTAATGCCTTGAAAATGTTTGTGAAAATGCTAACACACATGCACATGGTGTTTTTCACATGATGGTGTTGGCACATTTGCGAAGGCGGTGGTGTTTGAGCGGTAGTAAGGGATTCAGGCGTTTTTGAGGAAATGAAATGCCTATTTTCTATTGCACTGGAGGCGAGAAAAGGTGGTGAAAGTCTAAAATGATTATCACTAAAAATACAATGACCGGACGCTGTGGTCGAATTGACCGGACGCGGCTGGCGCGTCCGGTCAGTTCAAACCACAGACAGACGCGCATGTGAGAAGGGTCGCGGACCGGCGCGTCCGGTCCCTCGTGGAACCAGCACGTCCGGTCACGCACCTAGGAGTTCAGCACGGAGGGCAGATGTGATTGGACGCGGTGGCGCATCCGGTCACGTTGGACCGGACGCGTCCGGTCATGAGTGGACTGTTACTGGACTCTGATCGGACGCGGCTGGCGCGTCCGGTCACGTGCGATCGGACGCGTCCGGTCGCGGTGGGAGCTTACTGGACCGCGACCGGACGCTGGCACTATCGTGTCCGGTCAAACGCTAGAGCGCGTCCGGTCACGGCAATGGTAACTTCTGACACGCACTGTTCACGCTTGTCCTGTAGTGACCGGACGCATCCGGTCACCCTGACCGGAGCGTCCGGTCAGCGCAATTTGAACTGTGTCGTCCGGTAACGGCTAGCTGCGTACCCCTTCGCTATAAATAGAAGTTGTCCGGGGTTTGAGGGTAACTCTTGCACATTTTGAGATCTAGAGACATCCTTTGAGCTAGAGAACAACCCCTCCACTCATCTCTTTGCTTAGTTGCACATCTTGAGTGAGATTCAAGTGCATTGCTTGAGAGTTGCATTCTAGAGGCACTTGATCTTCGAGTTGCTGCGGATTTCTTGTTACTCTTCCATGTTTCCCGACACGGTAGACGGCTTGGAGCAGCGGAGGTGATTGAGCTCGCAATTGAAGATTGTTGGAGCCCTCACCAAGTGTTGTAAGGGGTTCTTGATCCTTCCCCGCGGGAGTTTGTAAATTGGATACTCTAGTGGAGTCGTGGCTTGGAGGATCCCCATCTTGTGTGCGGTTGTGCGGCGCCCGCCGAGGGCTCGACTCTTGATAGTTGATTAGCTCACGAACCGACAAGTGGGTGCATCGCCACAACGAGGAGTAGCTTGCCGGGAAGCAAGTGAACCTCGGTAAAAAATCTTGTGTCATCCCTTTGTCGAGGATTTCTCTTGTGGTTGATCATTGTGATTGATTCTTCGAGTATATTACTTCTCTACATCGCTGGTATAAGAATCAAGTCACTTGCTCTTTACTTTCTTGTACTAGTTCTAGTGTAGTTTGCTTAGTGTAGCTTTTATCACATAGGAGTAAGTAGCTTAGTGACTTAGTCTTGTTGGTGTGTATTAGAGATCATAGCCTTGCTTCACTAGAATTGTATAGGTGGCTTGCATAGTGTAGTTGAGCTAGTGCTAGAATTAGCTTAGCCATCTTTTATACTAACATGGTTGTTTAGTGAAGCTTGTAGATTTTTAAGTAGGCTATTCACCCTCCTCTAGCCATTTGGACCTTACAAGTGGTATCGGAGCCGAGGCACCGTTTGATTAAGGCTTAACAACCTCCAGTGAAGAAATGGCTCAATTAAGTTTGCACATCAACAACACCAAGAAGGCACCTCACTTTGATGGCACAAATTATGTATATTGGAAGGTTAAGATGACCGCACACCTCAAGTCAATCAATAGAGAAGTGTGGAAGGTCACCGAAACAAAATTTGAGGTTGCTAATCCGGAAGCACCTACACCGGTGGAAGAGAAGAAGCTCCAATGCAATGACATTGCCATTAGTGCTCTTCATGAGGCATTAGATGACAAGACATTTGAGCAAGTGAAGAATATAGAAGTTGCACATGATGCTTAGGCAAAGCTTGAAGAAACATTTGAAGGCACCGAAGGCACCAAGACCACCAAAGCTTACATTCTCCAAGAAAAGTTCTCTATCTTCAAGATGCAAGAAGATGAGAGTGTGCCGGAGATGTTTCATAGGTTGCAAGTCATTGTAAATGAGCTCAAGGCTCTTGGAGAAGAAGTGAAAGACAATCAATTCTCTATGAAGTTCTTGAGAAGCCTACCTAAGAGATTTGACACATTGATCACCGTGCTTGTGAGGACAACCTTGAAAGATTCAACACCTCAACAAGTATTCCAAGAAGTGATGATCGATGACTCATATAGAGAAGATGATGAGAAGGATGAATTGGTCAAGAAGAAGAAGAAGGAAAATGAGAAGAAAGATGATGAAAAGAAGAAGAGTGTGGCATTCAAAGCCACCACATCCAAGGGCAAGTCCAAGATTGAGTCATCAAGTGATGAAGGCTCAAGCTCTTGTGATAGTGATGATATTGATGAGAAGATGGCTCTTTTTGTCAAGCAATTTGGCAAATTCATGAAGAATAAGGGCTTTCGTGCAAGAAGAAGGAAGAACTCATCCAAGAAGAATGAGCATACCATGAGATGCTTTAGATGCCATAGCAAGGACCATCTCATTGCAAAGTGTCCTTATGATAGTGATGATGAAGATGCTATCAAGAAGGAGAGGAAGAAGTAAAAGAAGAAGCAAGAAAAGAAGGAGAGTTCTCATAAGAAGAAGAATGATTCTCATGTTGCTACATGGGATAGTGATGATTCCTCAAGTGATGATGAGGATGACAACAAGAGCAAGAAGGGACACGCTAGCATTACTATCCAAAAGAAGGTCTCCCTCTTCGACACTCCATCATGCTTCATGGCTAAGGCCGCTAAGGTATCATCCGACGATGAGAGTGATCATGATAATGCTAGTGATAGTGATAGTGATGAAGAAGAATTCACTAAAGATGAACTAATCACTATGCTAGAAGATTGCACTCAACATTTTAAAGAATCTAGAAAGGAGTGCAAGGGCTTGCTTAAGGAAAAGAAAAACCTTATGCAAGAACTTGATGAGCTTAGAGAATCTTATGAGAGTCTAAAGGTAGACCATAAGAAGCTTCAAAAGTCTCACACTAAGCTTGAAGAAGCTCATTCCTCTCTAGTTGAAAAATGTGAAAACATGCCAACTAATGTTGAGAAAGCTAAAACTTGCAATATAGGCATATCATGTGATATAATTGATGAATCTTTTCATAAGCCTATTGTTGTTGCTCCTACTAACCCTTCATGTAGCGCATCTACATCATCCTCATCTAGTAGTGATGGTTTCACTTGTGACTCCACACTTATAGTTGAGAATGAAAATCTCAAGAAGGAGGTAAAAGAGCTCAATCACACATTAGCTAAGGCTTATGGTGGTGAGGACCGCTTGCTTATGTGCTTGGGTAGCCAAAGGGCTTCTCTCTACAAAGAGGGATTGGGCTATAACCCCAAGAAAGGCAAGGCCGCTTTTGCTCCTCACAAGACTCGTTTTGTGAAGAACAATGGTAGCTATTGCAAAAGTTGCAAGCAAGTTGGTCACATAGAGCAACATTGCATGAACAAGAAATCCAATGCTAATGTATCCTCAATTAAGTTTGACTCTTTCTATATACTTACCAAGGGTACAAATGGTGTTCATGCTAAGTTCATTGGTACACCATGGATGGGCTCAAAGAAGAAAGCCATTTGGGTACCAAAGAGCTTGGTCACTAACCTTGGAGGACCCAAACAAGTTTGGATACCTAAAAAGAATTGATCTTGTCTTGTAGGTCAATTACAAAGCCGGAGGAAGGCATTGGGTGCTTGATAGTGGGTGCACTCAACATATGACCGGGGATTCTTGTATGTTCAACTCAATTGATACAAGTCAAAATGGTGGTTTTGATGCTATCACTTTTGGCAACAACAAGAAAGGCAAAGTCAAGGGGCTTGGTAAAATTGTTATCTCAAATGACATGAGCATATCAAATGTATTGCTAGTTGAGAGCTTGGACTTCAATCTTTTATCGGTGGCACAACTTTGTGATCTTGGCTTCAAGTGCATATTTGTAGTGATGATGTTGAAGTCATTAGTGTTGATGGATCAAATTTGATATTCAAAGGATTTAGACATGGTAGTTTATACTTGGTTGACTTCAATGATAGTGAGACCCAATTGACATCATGCTTGCTTAGCAAATCTAGTATGGGATGGTTATGGCATAGAAGGCTTGGTCATGTTGGAATGAAACAATTGAACAAACTTTTGAGGCATGACCTAGTTAGAGGCTTGAAAGATGTGACTTTTGAAAAGGATAAACCATGTAGTGCTTGTCAAGCCGGCAAACAAGTTGGAAATGTACATCCTAGTAAGAGTGAAATGAGCACATCAAAGGCATTTGAGCTATTGCACATGGACTTGTTTGGGCCAACAACTTACACTAGCATTGGTGGAAACAAGTATGGTTTTGTGATTGTTGATGACTATACTAGATACACGTGGGTGTTCTTTCTCTATGACAAGAGTGATGTTTATGATCTATTCAAGTCTTTTGTCAAAAGAGTGCAAAATGAGTTTGGAATCAAGTCACTTGCTCTTTACTTTCTTGTACTAGTTCTAGTGTAGTTTGCTTAGTGTAGCTTTTATCACATAGGAGTAAGTAGCTTAGTGACTTAGTCTTGTTGGTGTGTATTAGAGATCATAGCCTTGCTTCACTAGAATTGTATAGGTGGCTTGCATAGTGTAGTTGAGCTAGTGCTAGAATTAGCTTAGCCATCTTTTATACTAACATGGTTGTTTAGTGAAGCTTGTAGATTTTTAAATAGGCTATTCACCCCCCTCTAGCCATTTGGACCTTACACAAGGTGACTCCAAACCAAGTGCTTGGGGATGTCATGACCGATGCTCAATATGATGATGATGAAGATGAAGATGAGAAGAAGGAGACCAAGGTCAAGCAAGAGAAGCCCATTGCATTCAAGGCTTCATCTTCTAAGGGCAAGAGCAAGGTGGAGAGCGATGACGATGATCCATTTGATGATGAGACCATGGCCCTCCTAGTGCACAAGATGGGGAGGTTCATGAAGAAGAAAGGATATGGTGTAAGAAAGAGAAGGGACTTCATGAAGGCAAAGGAGGTGCTTTGCTACAATTGCAATAGCCCCGATCATGTAGTGGCAAAGTGCCCCTATGAAGACAAAAGATATCATGATGGGGAGTTGAAGTTGAAGAAGAACAAGAAGGACAAGAAGGAGAAGAAAGAGAAGAAGAGCTTCACTATCAACAAGAAGAAGAAGGGTGGTGGCTATGTGGTCACTTGGGATAGTTATAACTCCGATAGTGATGATGATAGCTCTAGTGATGATGAGAGGACCGCTCGGCGAGCCATTGCAAGCATCGCCCTCTCCAACAAGCCATCCATCTTCGACACTACATCGACATGCCTTATGGCCAAGCCTACCAAGGTAAAATATGATGATAGTGATGATGATTCTTGTGCTAGTGATAGTTGTAGGAGTGATGATGAGGAGGATGAGGACTACTCTAAGGATGATCTATTGGGCATAATAGATCAAATGAGCAAGGGCTACAAGAGGACAACCAAGAAATACAAAATCTTAGAACAAGAGCTCATTGCCAAGAGCAATGAAAATGATGCCTTAATGGAGGATCTTGTTGCTCTCAAAAAGAGTAAGGAGTGCAAAGGAATTGAACAAGAGCTCAAAGCTCTTAGGAAATCCTTTGATGAGCTAGAGGCTTCTCGTGAGTGTCTAAAGGAAGACCACGAGGATCTTGAAATTGCTCACACTAGGCTTAAGGAAGCCCACTCCACTCTACTTCAGCTCATCAAGGAAAAGGACCTCAAGTTGGAGAAGCTCATGAAGGAAGCTAAGGAGGAGCAAGTGATTGTCACTTGTGATATTGGACTAACATGTGATATTATTGATGATTCATTATTTGTTGGTCCTACTAATGCTTCATGTAGCTCATCATCATCCACCACAACCAACTCTATCTCTACTACTAGTGATTCATCACTTGTGGTTGAGAATGAGACTCTCAAGAGAGAAGTGGATGATCTCACCTGCGCATTAGGCAATGCCTATGGTGGGGATGCCCGCTTGCTAAAATGCTTGGGTAGCCAAAGGTTCTCTCTTAACAAAGAGGGTTTGGGCTATACTCCCAAGAAGGGCAAGGCGGCCTTTGCTACTCCAAAGCCTCGCTTTGTGAAGAGCAATGGTCGTTATTGCAATAGATGCAAGCAAGTTGGACATCTAGAGATTAAGTGTAATAAAATGAACAAGAACAACAACAAGTTTCATGCTAAAATGGATTACATTCCTTTTGATTTTTGTTATGTTCTTACCAAGGGTGAGAAGGGTGTGTGCGCTAAGTTTGTTGGTACACCAATTGTGGGTCCAAAGAAGAAGGTCATTTGGGTACCAAAGAGCTTAGTTACTAACCTCCAAGGACCCAAACAAGTATGGGTACCTAAGAAACATTAATTTATTTTGTAGGTAAATTACAAGGCCAGAGGAAGGCATTGGGTGCTTGATAGTGGGTGCTCTCAACATATGACCGGTGATTCAAGAATGTTCAACTCTCTCAAATCAAATGATAGTGGCATTGATAGCATCACATTTGGTGACAATAGCAAGGGTGATGTAAAGGCTCTTGGAAGGATTGTAATCTCAAATGATCATAGCATCTCCAATGTGCTCTTAGTTGAAAAGTTGAATTTCAATCTTCTCTCGGTTGCTCAATTATGTGATCTTGGTTTCAAGTGCATATTTGGTGTTGATGATGTGGAGATAGTTAGTGTTGATGGCTCCAATTTGATCTTCAAGGGTTTTAGATATGAGAATCTATACTTGGTTGATTTCAATGCTAGTGACACTCAACTTTCAACATGCTTGCTCACCAAATCAAGTATGGGTTGGTTATGGCATAGAAGACTTGGTCATGTTGGCATGAAGCAATTGAACAAGTTAGTGAAGCATGACTTAGTTAGAGGCTTAAAGGATGTCACATTTGAGAAGGATAAGCTACGTAGTGCATGTCAAGCCGGAAAGCAAGTGGGCAACACTCATCCATTGAAAAGCATCATGAGTACTTCCAAGGCATTTGAGTTGTTGCACATGGATCTATACAAGCATTGGTATTCTTTCTTATGGACAAGAGTGGCCAACTAAATACACAAGCATTGGTGGCAACAAGTATGGGTTTGTGATTATGGATGATTTCACTAGATACACATGGGTATTCTTTCTTATGGACAAGAGTGATGTATTTGACATATTCAAGAAGTTCATCAAGAGAGTGCAAAATGAGTTTGAGACCACAATCAAGAAAGTGAGAAGTGACAATGGAAGTGAGTTTAGAAACACAAGAGTTGATGAGCTATGTGAGGAGCTTGGAATCAAGCATCAATTCTCAGCCAAGTATACACCTCAATCCAATGGCCTAGTTGAGAGGAAAAATAGAACCTTAATTGATATGGCAAGATCAATGTTGAATGAGTATAATGTGAGTCATTCATTTTGGGCCGAAGCAATCAACACGGCTTGCTTCTATAGCAACCGTCTCTATTGCCACAAGTTCCTAGAGAAGACACCATATGAGATCTTAAATGGAAGAAAGCCCAACATTGCATACTTTCGGGTATTTGGTTGTAAATGCTACATCTTGAAGAAGGGCACTAGATTGAGTAAGTTTGAGAAGAAATGTGATGAAGGATTCTTACTTGGTTACTCCACTACTAGCAAAGCTTATAGAGTTTGGAATTTGGCTAGTGGTTTACTTGAAGAAGTGCATGATGTTGAGTTTGATGAAACAAATGGCTCTCAAGATGAGGAAGATAACTTGGATGATGTGAGAGGAACTCAATTGACCAATGCTATGAAAGAAATGGATATTGGTGATATTAGGCCAAAGCAAGTGATTGATGTGGATGACAACAAAGATCAAGTACTCCAAAGTCCAATTACACAAGCTAGTGGTTCTCTAATACAAAATCAAGCTAGTACATCATCTCAAGTGCAACAAGATCAACAAGTGGCTAGTTCATCATCTCCAACTCATGATCAACATCAACATCCAAGCAATCAAGTCCAACTGCTTCAACCAACTAACATTGCAAGAGACCATCCATTGGATTCCATCATTGGTGACATACAAAGGGGAGTTCAAACTAGATCAAGATTGGCATCATTTTGTGCTCACTCTTCTTTTGTGTCAATGGAAGAACCCAAGGACATTGATAAAGCATTGAGAGATCCGGATTGGGTAAATGCAATGCATGAAGAGCTCAACAACTTCAAAAGAAATGAAGTATGGGAACTAGTTGAGAGGCCTCAGGATCACAATGTCATTGGAACAAGATGGGTCTTTCACAACAAGCAAGATCAAGATGGAATAGTAGTAAAGAACAAAGCAAGACTAGTGGCTCAAGGTTATACACAAATAGAGGGTCTTGACTTTGGTGAAACTTATGCCTCGGTTGCAAGATTGGAAGCAATTAGGATCTTACTTGCCTATGCTTATGCTCATAATATCAAGTTATATCAAATGGATGTGAAGAGTGCATTTCTCAACGGGTACATTCAAGAGGAGGTGTATGTGGAGCAACCTCCCGGTTTTGAAGATGACAAGAAACCCAATCATGTCTACAAATTGAGAAAAGCTTTGTATGGATTGAAGCAAGTACCTAGAGCATGGTATGAAAGATTGAGGGACTTCTTGCTAACCAAAGGATTTGTCATGGGCAAAGTGGATACTACTCTCTTCACCAAGAAGAGTGGGAAAGACTTGTTTGTATTGCAAGTATATGTTGATGATATCATCTTCGGTTCAACCAATCAAGATTATTGTGATGAGTTTGGGAAAATGATGGCAAAGGAATTTGAAATGTCAATGATTGGTGAACTTAGTTTCTTTCTTGGACTTCAAATCAAACAAATGAAGGAAGGAACATTTGTGAGCCAAACTAAGTACATCAAAGATATGCTCAAGAAGTTTGGTATGGAAGATGCAAAAGGAATCACTACTCCAATGAGCACTAGTGGAAGCTTAGATAGTGACAAGAGTGGCAACATGGTGGATCAAAAGCTATATAGATCAATGATTGGTAGCCTACTCTATGTGACGGCATCAAGGCCCGATGTAATGTTTAGTGTATGCATGTGTGCAAGATTTCAGGCTCACCAAGAGAAAGTCATTTAAGGCAACAAAGAGAATATTGAGGTACTTAAAGCATACACAAGATATTAGATTATGGTATCCCAAAGGTGCAAGCTTTGAGCTAGTTGGATATTCGGATTCTGACTATGTCGGTGACAAAGTGGAGAGAAAGAGCACTTCCAGGACTTGTCAATTGTTGGGAAGATCACTTGTCTCATGGTCATCCAAGAAGCAAAATAGTATTGCACTATCTACCGCCGAAGCCGAATACATCGCCGCGGGTAGTTGCTGTGCACAAATCTTGTGGATGAAGGCAACATTGAAGGATTTTGGAATCAATTTCAAGAATGTGCCATTGCTATGTGACAATGAGAGTACCGTGAAGCTAACCAACAATCCGGTTCAACATCAAAGAACAAAGCATATTGATGTTCGTCATCATTTCATTAGAGATCATCAACAAAAGGGTGACATTGCAATTGAGAATGTGGGCACTGAAGATCAATTAGCCGATCTATTCACCAAGCCACTTGATGAGAAGAGATTTCACAAGCTAAAGAATGAGTTGAACATACTTGACTTCTCCAACATGAGTTGATGCACCTCCATAATATGACATGTCTCTCCTTCGAGCCCCAAGGTACAATTGGTTGACATGTCATACATTCTATGCTAAGGACTTGTTTAGTGCATCTAGTCATAATTTACATGTTCTAGGCTCATTCATGAAAATCAAATGAATTTGAAGGTTATATGGTGACACTATTGTTTCTTTGCTTGGTGGCATATAACTTGTTTGAGCGCTTGTGATCCTAAGTGTTTAATCTAAAAAACTTGTCTAAATATTTGCTTCAACATGGTGCATGATAACCCTTCTAGTGAGGTGTAAAGAAGCTTGCCCTTGGATCAAACCGAAGTATTTTATTTATGCAAGCAATCTAGGTTGAATCACAAACTTGATCCTCACCCCCATAACATGACATGATATTCTATCTAAGATTGGTCCCTTGTGGTCATTGGTGCCAAAGGGGGAGAAAATGTTGTTCACAAAGATATAACTCAAAGGGGGAGAAAAATGTTGTTCACAAGATAAAAATGTTGTTCACAAAGATAGATTCTAAAAGGGGAGAAAATGATAAATGAAGGGGGTCAACTAAAATTTTGAGCACACAAGTAGGGGGAGCAAGCTCTTAAACATGATTGTTGCATTTCCATGTGCACTTCATATGTATGATGCATAGTTATGCATTTCTTTTTCTCCGATACATTGCTTGTGTGATGACTTGCTAGTATAATTTAAATGATGAATTGAAGTACTAGCATGAATAGGAAGTAGTTAGATTTTTTGCTTCATGTTTTTTAAAGTGGTACTAGAGCCTTGCTTATAATGTTGATCTCACAAGGTTTCTAGTTATGTTTGTGCTTTTCCAAGTGGTATCTAACTACACAAGGTGCTAAGATGGTGTTTATCGCTACTCCGATGGTATCACGCTTCAAAGGTCTATAATCTAAAACACTTAGCACCTATTGGTAGTCAATGCTCCTATATTTTCCTATCTAAGCATGTATGCTTCCTAAATCCAAACATATAGCATACATGTAGGGGGAGCCATTGCTATCAATTTGAATTCATGATCACATGTCCATAATTCTTACACATGGTAATATACTTGGACAATGTGACATGGGTTCAATAAAAATTTTATCATAATATCTTTGTGAAAGGGTTGTCACCAATTACCAACAAGGGGGAGATTGAAAGTCCTATGTTTGGTGTTGGTAATTAGTGACAATGCCTAAGTACTAATCCTATGCCTAAGTTGTATGTAGCATATGAGGATTAGTACATTCCAAGGTTGGTGGCAAGATGGACATGGTGATCATGATGGCCACACTTGGATTTGGACGCAACCCTATGTGATCAAGGCAAAGGTATATGCTTAAGGGTTGTGTTTTAGTGACCAAGATACCTAGTGGGTGTGGTTACATTATAGGTTAGATAGCCGTACTATAAAGAGGGGAATGATGCGGCTATTGAACTCCTAAGTGACTCTCGACGGGATTCAGGCGTTTTTGAGGAGTTGAAACGCCTATTTTCCACTACGCCGGAAGTCGGAAATCAAACGGAGGCAAACGGAGGCGAATGGAGGTCACAATGGTGACCGGACGCTGGACCGGACGCGGTCTCTGTTTGACCGGACGCGTCCGGTCAGCGTTCAGCGTCTGCGCGAGTTTCAGTTTGTTGATCGGACGCATGGCGCGTCCGGTCATGATCGATCGGACGTGTCCGGTCGTTGAGGGAGCTTACTAGACTCTAACCGGACGCTGCTACTGTAGCGCCCGGTCAGTTTTGCAGCGCGTCTGGTCGCTGTTTCGTTGTGCGCTGCTCAGGCTTGACCAGTGCGTCCGGTCCGTCACGGGACCAGCGCGTCCGGTCGAGCTTCGCGCGTCCGGTCGTTGCGTGCAGCGCGTCCGGTCGGTGGATCGCGAAAGTAGCCGTTGTGTGATCGGCGTGTCCGGTCCGCGTGACTAGCGCGTCCGGTCAGCGCGACTGCAGCTGTTTCTCGTGCCTAACGACTATATTCGAAGGGGTACGTCTATAAATACTTGTTGGCCGGCTCAAAGCTCCATCTCTTGGACATTTTGACATACTTGTGAGCACTTTGAGCTAAACAACTCACCTCCCACTCATCTCTCTTGCCTCTTTGCATATTCGAAGTGATATTGAGTGATCCAAGTGTATTTGCATTGTGAGATTGCATCTAGTTGGCACTTGGTGGTTTATTTGCTGCGGGATTCTTGTTTCTCTTGGTGGTTGCCGCCACCTAGACGGCTTAGAGCAGCTTGGAGGCGTTGGCAAGAGTTGGTGATTGTTCTTGGCCACCTCCGGTGATTGTGAGGGGTTTGTGCCTACCTCGGCGAAGTGCCAAAGGCAATGTTAGTAAATTGCTCGTGTCATTGCAACCTTTTGCCATTTGGTAGGTTCTTGTGGCGCCTTTTGAGAGGCTCGGTGTGTGACCGATTAGCCACCGAACCACGTGGTGAAGAGGGACACAACGGGGACTAGCGTGCTGGCAAGCACATGAACCTCGGGATAAATCTTTGTGTCATCATTCTTATTGTGATTGATCGATCCCGGTGGTTGTGTATTGTGGAATTCATCTCTTGATCATATGTTTGGTTGGCTCATTACTTCGCCCCTCGGTGATACCCTTCTAACTCTCTTGTATTAATTTCTTAGTTACTTTGCTAGAGTAGCTCTTTTGTGTAGCTTGCTAGTTGTAGTTTCCCTCTCGGTTTGACTTGTGCGGTTGAGTGCAAATATACTAGAATTGTGAATTGGATAGGTGGCTTGCAAACACCCCGTAGGCTAAGCAAAACACGCATCTCGCTATTTGTTATATTGATAAACTTGTTTAGCTTGTCTTTGTAGAAATTTTTAAAAGACTATTCACCCCCCTCTAGCCATCAAGACATTTTAGTGTGACAGACACGTTCGTTGCTCGTGCGACAGACGCGGGCCGACGTCTGGTGATCCCGGCAACGGCTAGTTGGTTCAACTGTATTTCTACGTGACAAACGCGTCCGATGGATGGCGATGGTGCGTCTGCTGCCCCCGACAGTTGCTTGTTTTTGAAGACAACGACTAGTTTCGACTTGTGGCTTATAAATAGACCCCTCAACCAGCCATTTGGGGTAAGTGTGGGAGCTGAGGAAGAATACTAGGGTGTTGCTACACCACTTTGGTGGTCTCCACTTGCATAGAGCTTAAATATCAATAGGTGATTAGCGTAGGTGCTTTGCGAAGTGCTTAGGTTAGTTAGAGCTTGCTCATATGCGCTTGATTTAGGCTTAGGTCTAGTTGCTAGTGAGGTTTGCATACCTCTCATCCAAAGGTGCTTGCGTGCACCGTGCTTGTACATCGGCGGGGCTTGTAGTCTTGCGAAACCACACCAACCGAGCTTGTGGTGTGGCCGCCACCATGTACCGAAGGGAACAAGGCCCACGGCGGTTCAGCCGGAAGCTTGATAGTGAAGACGGCGGGAGCGGTCCGGGAGAGGCTTGCCGAAAGGCACACCGGAGACCCACTTGCTTGTGGGGAAGGACTGGGGCTATCCACGGAGTTACCCGACCGGGAGCTTGGCCCTTGCGAGGGATTCCTTGCGAGGGGCTCCAACGAGGACTAGGGGGAAGCTTGAGCGCTTCTCGATACCTCGGTAAAAATACCAAATTCGTCGACGGGAGTTTGCATATCTCTACCTTGCTCTTTATCTTCCTCATTTTATACTCCATACCTAGGTTGCTCGCTTTACTTAGTTGATAAGCTAGTCGATAGGTTTGGAACCTAGGTTGCATAACTCTTTGGTGGTAGAGATAGCAACACACCTAGCAAAACCATAGTTGCACGTTTAGATAGATTAATTTTCTTGCATAAGTTTTGACTAGGTGGAATTAGAGGCCTTAGTTAGAAGTAGATTTTAAGTTGCCTAATTCACCCCCCTCTTAGGCGTCACAAGTTCCTACACCAACAATGCCTAAGGTTGTAAGCCCAATGAAGCCGTTGAATGTAGATAAGATACAATGTGAGAGGCTTCTAGAGTTTTATGCTAACTTGCAAGAGAGGGTAGTTAATGAGTCACAAGATGGAGGAGATGTTTCTCGAAATTATAGCTAGGAGGACTGTGAAGATGACTTTGATTTTGTAGACTCTGACTACGAAGTGGATGCAGATGATTATGACTTGTTTGAGTATGTTGATGATCAAGAGGGCAGAAAGAAGTCAGCCAACGGAAAGAATCCTATTTCTCCTAATGTTGAAGATGACATGTCAATAGATGAAGATGAGCTGCGCCTACCTAATTCAAATGGAGAAGGTGAAGAAAGAATGAGGTTTAAGTCTTTTAGAGAACAGAACATGAACAAACCAATTTGTAAGGTGGGTCACATGTTTGCATCCCCTGAGGTTCTTAGAAAGGCTATAACAGAGTACAATTTGAAGCACAGAGTGGAAAATAAGATGCCTAGGAATGAGAAGAAAAGGATTCAGGCACACTGTGAACATGGTTGTCCTTGGAACCTACACGCTTCAATAGATAGCAGGTCCCATGGTATGGTTGTCAAGCAATACAATGGTCAGCACACATGTTAGAAGAAGTGGGTTTTGAAGAATTGTACATTCAGGTGGCTTGCTGACAAGTACCTTGAAACATTTAGAGTAGATCAAAAGATGACCCTCACAAACTTCTCTAGCTAGGACAATTCAAAAGGACTGGAACCTGACACCATCAAGGTCCAAGTTGGCTAGAGCTAGAAGGTTGGCCATGAAAATAGTTTTTGGTGATGAGGTGGGGGCAATATAAGCTTCTATGGGACTGTGGGCATGAACTTAGAAGGAGCAACCATGGTAGCACCTTCCTTCTTAAACTTGATGGTAACATATTCAGCAAGATGTACATGTCTTTGGATGCTTGCAAAAGGGAATTCATGGCTGCATGTAGGCTTTTGATCTGTTTAATAGATGCCACATAAAGACAAAGTTTGGTGGACCGATACTTACAACTATGGACATCGATCCAAATGAATGCATCTTCACAATTGCAATTGGTATTGTTAAGGTGGAATCCCTAGAGACATGGAAGTAGTTCCTGCAAACTCCGAAAAATGACCTTGGCATTGAAGTGGAATGGAATAGAGAGGGAAGACTTGGGAGTCACTTATAAAATTTACCTAGTCACCGGTGCACACATGATCCTCACATGCTCTCTCTTCCACGCCGTACGCTGACAATGCCTGCCACATCGTCTCTAATCACTTGGCGAAGGGGTATGAACCTACAGTGAACTAAAACTGTTTATGTACCCAAAAATATACTTTGAGAGTAAATGGACCTGAATGAGACCCCCAAAGTTAATGGACTTGGTGCTTTTTACTTTTTTCTACTCCCTTTTGTCTTTTTTAAAATGAAACCGTGGGGTATAAACCCCCGGCGGTTTTGAATTATAAAAGAGAGAGAACAGCAAACTTACATGAAAAGGAGAGAAAAAGGAGGAGGCCTAACCAGCAGTTAGGCACCACAAACTAGCTAAAAACTGAAACTGAAGAACTGAAAAAAAAAAAACGGGCCTAAACTAACACAGAACCCTTTTGTTTTGTTATGGAATGGTAATATAGTTTTGTTTTACTTAACACTACTATGCTTTGCACATGGTTTTAGTTGTTAAGGTACTCTACTAACTTTTTCTAAGAAAAGTAAAATGCTCTATGCCATTTCTCCTCTCACAAAAGAGCCCTTTTACTAATTTATTTAAATTTAAAAGAACTTCTAATTTGCCGAACAAGAACAAAATATGCTGAATGTTCTAGAAACCCCTCACCCCGTCTGTCTCCAAACCCCTCCCTCCCTCTCACTCCTCCTGCAGTCCGGGTGTATAAAACCGCGTAACCTCATCTCTCTAAAACCCGCTCTCGCTCCAAATCCTCCGCCTCGTCCGTCGTTCCCCGCACCTTATCCTCTCGGCTTTACAGTACCTGCTCTAGGCTTCTCCCTATCTCAATGGCATCCGCGAATGCCATCTCCACCGCCTCCCTCATCTCGCCCCTCTCGCAGGTCAGCTCCTCTCCGTCGTCCAGCTTTCTAGCTTTTCCGCTCTGCGATTTCCTGGACAAATGTTTTTTGGTTCCTCCGTTGCGGTTCCTCGGCCGGCGAAGGCCATCCCAATTGCCGTCTGTCGCCCAATTTGGCGCCTTTCTTGTTCGTTGAATTGTGGTTCCCTGATTAATTCTGTGTTTCCTGTCTTTCCAATATGTAATATTATTTCTTGTTGGTGGCAAGCAGGGCAGGGCGACGAGGGCCAGGTATGGCCGGTCACAGCGGTTCGTGGTGCGTGCGGAAGCCAAAGACATCGCCTTTGACCAAAAATCCAGGGCAGCGCTGCAGGCCGGCGTCGAGAAGCTCGCAAACGCCGTCGGTGTCACCCTCGGGCCACGAGGTAGTCAACGCCTACCGCCTTGCTGCTACAGCCCATGCTGTCTGTTCGATGCTCAGCTGTGTTTCGTCACGGCTGCTCATAAAGAATCAATTGCAGTTCCTCTCTAGTCTCTAGAATTACAACTGGCACTAACTCGTCCCAGGTCTGTCCCCGAGAAATTGGAAGCCACTGATTTGGCGCAACTTAACTAACTGATGCAACTACTATTGTAGTACAGTAGGTCTAGATAAACTTGATTGGTGCATTGATTGCTAAAAGACATTGTTTCAAGAATCCCAGGAACATATTGTGCTGTAGAATAAAGACAAAAGATGGTTCTCTTCATTTTCATTCACAGTGCACGTACAAACACAGTTCTCCAATCAAGAGCTCCTCTCTGAAATTGAATTAGCTCTTCCATTCTTCTTATTTTACATTTTTAATAATTTCGTAAATCTGATCTGTATTTCCAGTTTTCCTAAAATCTTCCCATTTCCAAAAAAAAAAGTTTCCAAGGACATGTCTGAAAAGCAAAACACCATTAATCATCAATATAATGTTTTCACAGGGAGGAATGTGGTGCTTGATGAGTATGGCAGCCCAAAGTTGTGAATGATGGAGTCACTATTGCCCGGGCTAATGAGCTGTATGATCCAATGGAAAATGCTGGTGCAGCATTGATTCGTGAGGTGCTTTCCTTTTCTTTCTTTCGTTTAATGAACATGTGGTGTCATCATGTTATTTGAGGATTCTGAATAACAAAGTTTGTGTTCTCCACTTCTCTGTTGTTAAAGGTTGCTAGCAAGACCAATGATTCTGCTGGTGATGGCACTACAACTGCTTCCGTCCTTGCTCGTGAAATCATCAAGCTTGGCCTTCTAAGTGTAACGTCTGGTGCAAATCCTGTGTCACTTAAGAAGGGAATAGACAAAACTGTGCAGGGTCTAATTCAGGAGCTTGAGAATAAGGCTAGACCAGTCAAGGGTGGTGGTGATATCAAAGGTGATTCTTTTATTTTCATGTTTAGACTGTTCATCATTTATTTATTTTCACTTCGCAATGTAAATTTGTAACAAAATGTGTATTCAAAACATAATTAATGTCTAATTTGGAGCTGTTCTGTTTTACAGCCGTTGCATCTATCTCTGCTGGCAATGATGAATTTATCGGATCCATGATTGCTGAAGCAATTGACAAAGTGGGGCCTGATGGTGTTCTATCAATTGAATCCTCCTCGTCTTTTGAGACTACCGTTGAAGTTGAAGAAGGAATGGAGGTTTGTAGGGAACTCAGCTTGTACAGTTCTTGCGTCTATATGTATGAAGTAGAAGCTTCTGATTTATAACATCAAAATGGCAATGCATATTTACATATACTATCACATGTTCTCAAGTTTTCTTGAATATTGCAGATTGACCGCGGTTATATTTCCCCACATTTTGTGACAAACCTCGAGAAATCTATTGTGGAGTTTGAGAATGCTAAGGTTCTTATTACTGATCAGAAGATCACAAGCATAAAGGAAATTCTTCCGATTTTGGAGAAGACCACACAGCTGAGAGCCCCTTGTTCATTATTGCTGAGGACATTACTGGTGAAGCTTTGGCAACTCTTGTTGTTAACAAGCTTCGAGGAATTCTCAATGTTGCAGCGATTAAGGCTCCAAGCTTTGGTGAGCGGCGGAAGGCTGTACTTCAGGACATTGCCATTGTCACAGGTTTGTCTTGCAACCGACCATAATATTACATAATTGTCATCATTCTCTAATGCAGTTGCATTTATTTTGGCTGATAAAAGTATTGTAGTATGATTTCTGCATTATATTTATGCTTTAAAAGTATACATATCGTGCTTCATTCTCGGAGTAATGCTGTAACAAATAAAAATAAAGATATTATTTTATTTTTCTATATAATTTGTACAAGGGCCTAGCCTTTTTCTCAATACATCCAATAGATCTTTAGTTTCATCAGCTTGCTATAGCGTCTTTCCTAATATTGAACAAAATTGGGTGAGAATGCTAAATGACCACACCATCAGAGGACTATATTAGTTGTATGGATGGCCAATTGAGATTGCATGGTTTCATGGATCACATTCTTCATCATGAATGTCAAACTTCGTACAACCACCTGATGCGAAAACATAATAGAATTAGAAGTTAAGCTCACCATCTCTCAGTGTTAGAATTACATATAGTCAATTATTCATTGTCATGCTAGCAAATTGTTAAAATTTGTTTACTTAGCTCCATTACTCCACTTGAAGCCCTGAACCCTAAATATTGAAGATTTCAATAGAAGTGACAGCCTGCAAGAGAAACAATGGTTCATTGTGTGTACTTGCATCAATCATGATATTTCAGATTACTGAACATTATTTCAACTCCTGGCAAGTGAATGCTGGAATACCTAAATGGTTTCCTCAAAGTTGGTTCAGATTATTTGCTTATGCTAGACGTTTTGGTTATCAAGGCCCTTTGTTTTGAAATTTGATAATAATTGGCCATTTATTTCTCAGTTCCATTTTGCTTATATCATGTAATTTCACTTTCAGGTGCTGAGTTCCTAGCAAAAGATCTTGGTTTGTTGGTTGAAAATGCTACAGAGGAACAACTTGGTACAGCAAGGAAAGTCACGATACATCAGACTACAACAACCCTCATAGCAGATGCAGCCAGTAAAGATGAGATCCAAGCGAGGGTTGCACAGCTAAAGAAGGAGCTTGCTGAGACTGATTCAGTTTATGATACTGAGAAATTGGCTGAGAGAATTGCTAAGCTTGCTGGTGGTGTTGCTGTTATCAAGGTTGGAGCTGCAACTGAGACTGAGCTTGAGGACCGCCAGCTAAGAATTGAGGATGCAAAAAATGCCACTTTTGCAGCTATAGAGGAGGGCATTGTTCCTGGAGGTGGAACGGCATACGTGCACCTATCTACCATTGTCCCTTCGATCAAAGAAAAAATTGAGGACCCTGATGAGCGCCTTGGTGCTGATATTATTCAAAAGGTAACTTGGCTAGCATATTTATAGACTGATAAGTGCCTATGCAGTTAGATGGTATGAATTGTATTTCCCAGAGGTCCAAATCCATTAATATGTTTATGTGTGCTGGTAAAACGTGACTAGGACCTATCGTCTAGGATGTGCATTGCT